>JAKSZP010014232.1:0-11221 GCA_022478985.1 Massospora cicadina | reverse complement strand
TAGCATTTCTGTCTAAGAGGATAGCAATACATATGGATTCACACCATGCCTCAGTCCAACCAAGTGAATTAGTGAAGTTAAATCAAATAATTTCAACCTATTAGAACATGCGCTGGAAGGGTTTACCTCCAGTACTAAGGGTCTATCCTCCATTCCTATAATTTCAATCCATATCCCAAATTGGTATGGCATTTTTGTCCCAAGGTCAACCCACCTCAAATAAAGATATTAGATTAAGCTAAACCAAGTCATTTAGATGGCAGAAAATTCAACTATCATTAAGTTAAAAAATCTGTAGATAATCAGTATACAAAAAGTAGATTTGTTTGTCATTTTGTTAATTTGTTTGCTTGTAAAACAGATTTTTAGCTTTCACTAATCTTTTATTTAACTGAGGTAAGCTGATCAGGAGACAGACATTACCAAAACTTGGGACTTAAAATTAACTTCTCCAAATAAAAATGAATGAGCTACCTAAAATGGGTGGACCACACATATAACATGAACTCAACCAACCAGGTGGGACAGTGTGAACTGCTTATCCCATCATGGCGGAAAGGGAGGGGGCTCATCCTTGGTAACATCTTCATCCCAAGGCATGGTAGGGATATGGTGGAGAGCAGGGACATTGGGGTATCAGTGGGATATGGAGATATATTTCAGAAGGCAGTGGAAGCTGCAGCTGCTCCTGCCAGCACTCTCCTCCACCAGCATCTCCATGGGATAATGGAACACCTAGTTGAGGGTATTCCCATCCCAAATTTCCCTTTCAATTTTGATGAGAATGCTAAATATAAAATTGAGGAGCTCTCTTTTGGTGTGAGCCATGCTTGCATCAATGCAGCAAAAACCTCTCTTTTTGGCCCTAACTATCCCCAAACCCAATGGTGCATCAAGTCATTTACTCGTGTTCTGGCTCTCATCACTTTTGCTGAGCATCAACTTGCTCAATAAATTGAGGTGATGGACACCACCAGCCTCATTGGTGAAAACCCACAACTATACCTCATTATACCTTATATTGCTGATGCCCCTTCCCTGATGTTGTCCGCCAGAGTCTGCCAGCTAAAGTGGGTGCTGGACAAAAGTTTCCCCAAAGCTTCCTCGCCATCTGATATGGCTTGCTAGACTGATAGCCTAGAGGCTATATTAGGAATTTTTTTTAATTTATGATAATCCCTTTGTTTGGCTCATTTTCAAACAAAGATGTGTGGCAGCTCCCCCTTTTAGGTTGGCACCACTAGTGCTAAAAAGAGATATATTTCTGAAGATTAAAGTGGTATTAAGACATCTGCTATATATAAGAGTTCTGATGTAGTTTGTCAAAGCTAGTTCAGCTTTCATGCATGCATCAGGTAGTTTTTTGAATGTGGCAATATTGGTATGGGTATCTAAGATTGCATTTTGCACTACCTCTGCCACACGATGGATGGCATTGTTGACTCCTTTGTGAGCTTTGATCAGCATATTTTTTGTACCTTATTGGCTTTAGAGGGAATATTGGGAGGAGGGATTCCTCCTGTGAACATTGCCACCTATTTGGTGGCAGCTTTGCAGAGAGGGTGACAATATAGCTTAGTCATTGCTTCAACAGCCAGCTGGTTGTCACTGCGGAACATTTTGGTATTTTGCTGGGGGCATATAAGTGAGGGGGTAGTTCCTCATTGTCATCAATATACAAACTGCTCAATTTGCATACTGCGGTTCTCAATTATATTCCTGGACTCATCAATTTCAGCCAGTAAATCCCAATGATTTTGGTTGACTTGAATTGGGGAGTCAGCATATTTCTATGGTTTGGTTGGTTTATTGGAAGATGCATGGGATCAAACAGGGGTCCAATGTTGTGCTTGATTGGATGGAGTATTTGTGGCACTGGGGTGAGGAGGAGTCTGATTGGTGGCTGCAGGTACAGCTGCAGCAAAAGGCTTTGGAGGAGGGGGAGGTAGGATTGTGCCCCATACCAAAGGTGGTGTGGGGTGGGCAGCAGAATGGAGGTCAGCGGATAAGAAAACAGTGCCATCAGAAGTGACTAGGGATGGGCACTTGCATTTTGAGTGGTCCAACTCAAAACATGTTGGTCAGATCATCTGTCTGCCCTCAACATGTGCTCAGAATGGATGGTCAGGGGCAGAGAGGATAACGGCATGAGGGGTAAATAACAGGGCAATTTTACTTGAGTTGAAGCTGATTGTGGCATATGACTAAGTCCCAGCAAGGCGTGTGGCCCCATTTAGGACCACAAATTGCAAGATGGGGTTGAAGCCATAGCCTTTCAAACCTTCCATCAGCTCCTGGTGGAGCTCTTCAGGGGGAAGGTGGGTGGGCAAACCAGCAAACTGAACCACCAAAGTGGTATCCGCTGGGAGCTGGGTCTGAGTTGTGGGGAGAGGGGTACCCTGAAAAACTGGGGGCACAGTTGCTGCAGTGGTGGCATTGGCTTGACATGTGAAGCTGAGATCAAAGTACCCCTTATAGGGATGGATTTCAATAAAATTGGAGGGATGCATCACCACATAAGTCATTTTGATAATAGCTTGTTCATGGTAGGGGAAAAGTTTCCCATAGTTGACCCTAAGGCTGAAACGCATGTTGCTCTGGGGGAGCACCAGGGGGGCAGCGGGGTGCTACTTGGGTTTGATTGAGGAGGGCGTTGAGATCCTTGGGAGAAAAGAATCATCCTAGGGGTTTGGTATAACTGGATGAGCCAGTCTAAGTGCGTTTTCCTGTCGGACAGAAAATGGTGGGGGTAGTTTTACCACTGCACCACACTGGGGCAGCTGGCAAGGAATCTGATGACATTAGAGCAAAACTGCAGTGGGCGATTAAGTTTTACATTTGTTAACCATATAAACAGCTCAGAAAGTTACACCAAGCGGAAAGAGAGTTTTAGCTTTCAATAATCTTAATATAAACTTTTCTAATAATTGCATGTTTTCTGGAAGGAGTCACTGTATATTTTTTATATGATGTTATGTAAGTTAGGAAATTTTCAGTTTTTAACAGACTTTGAAAAAGGTGAAGGCTCTCAATTTGACTTATATATTTTTTTGTATGTTTTCACATTACTCTGAAATTTCTGGATTAATTTAAAATACCCTTTTTTTAATGTATGAGGATGATTCCATGGTGGTCTCATTTCAATTTTGTAAGGATTGGTCCCAGTATCTGACCAGTAATTTAGTTTAAGCATGTATATGTCTTATAGCTGGGGATAAGTTCAAAATCTGAGATATGAAATTATGTCATAGTGTGATGAGTCTATAGTATTGTAGATAACATAGTGTGTTTAGTATGTAATACCCAAATCACTTAAATTAACTAAATAAATAGATTATATTAAGTATTGTAGATGGCCATTAGTAAGTTTAGTATTCAATCTAACAATTAAACTAACAAAATAAATAGATTAAATTAAGTATTTTAGATGACCTTTGTTAATTTTAGTATGAGATTGACCTATCAAATCAACTAAATAAATAATTAAATTAAGTATTGCAGATGAAAGGGGTTTTTTTTCCGCTCAATCTCATTTTTGAAAAAATTCTAATAAAAGTAAAAAAGTAAGTTTATTTTATTCACCACAGTCTAGCTTCATCTGCTTTATGCTTGATGTACTTGGATCCACCGCCTGCCACCCCAGTGTGGAGCAGTGGTGCTCCACCCCCTAGCATTTTCCGCCCTGCAAAAAACGCATGTGAATGGGCTAGAATAGCCCATCAAACTCCTCTGGCTTATTTGTCCCCCTGGGACTTAGCACTCCACCTAGCACGCATTCACCCATCTCACCCCACCCTCTCACCCTTCCTCAGTCCAACATTCACTTTTGCCTCCATGTCAACTATGGGCGGTTATTCCTGTATGCCAACAAAGTAATTGTCAAGCTTGCCACCGCTGCCTTTTCAATGGCTAGTTTTATATATTTCTACCCTTTTAAGAGCTACTTTAACATAGGCTTTCAGATGGAGGAGGACGCTGAAGCAGCAGCTTCAACTCCACTAATTTACAAAAACACTCCTATCCCTACTACCCATACTCGCCTCCCTTCTGACACCACACTGGTGGTGTCATTTGCATCCCTCCCTTCTCATCTTCCACCCCAACTTTTATATGACCAGCTGATGGCGGGGCTTATGGCTTATGGCACTCAGCTCAACCTCATCTTTGCTGTTCCCTCTGGGGCAGAGTGCCTTGCTGCCCCTCACGCAACGGCCACCATAATCCCACACCACCCTACCATAGCTCATCAGACCCCATGTGCTCATATTGCAGCAGCGCCTGAGCATTTATCTTGGGCTCATGTTGATAAAGGTCACCAAATTTGTCCCCTCTGCTTTGGGCTCAACCATTCAAAAAAATCCTGACCTGAGCCACTTTCTCTGATGTGGCTTTGGAGCTCTATTCAGCAGGTTCCATATGGGGCAATTTTCTGCCCCCTCCCACTCTACACTCTCATTCAATGGGTCAGAGTGGGAAGTTGGCCCCCACCAAAGCAACTACCCACATTAGCCCACCCAATTCTACCCCCACAATCAGAGTCAGGATTGGACCACCACTTGTACCCAAGAATCCCATTCAACTCCTATCTACCCAAATTCATCCACTATTCTAATAACCAAAATCCATGTGACTTATTGGCTGATATTGATGAATAATGTAAGGTTATCATGAGTGAGGAATCCAGTCAACTGCTTGGTCAATTTGATTATGATCAGGCCAAATTTTTCATTTCTGATTTTGACAATACCCCATCCCCCAGACATTTCACTCAGAAACCCAATTCTGCTCCCTACCAAAGTGACCACCAGCTAGCCTTTGCAGCGCTGGCCTCCCCCCATTGCCCAAACCTAAACAATGCAGTAGCCCAATCAGTGGCTCAATTCCAACTAGGGCTTCCCACACTCTACTTTCCCCCTGATTTCTCCAAATCAGCCTGCGGCAATATTTCAAACTGTTTGACAATGCCAAAGCTGCTGTTATGCATGTCAGTAAACTAGCTGAATTTAACCCATCCGCTAAAAGCACCCTCTGTAGTATATCCAATTTTGCCCAGCTCCCCCAATGCCCTCATTCAAGCTGAGCATCACTTAGCAGAATTTTTTCAAAGCTGTTTACCATGCTGATCTCAATGAAGAGGATGAGAACTGTTACTACACTGCCATCCATATACTACAATGATGCCCCAACGCCCTGGCTATCCGCTTTTGTCCACTTGATCAAACAAAATGATATTGTTGTGGTGGATATGTCCACAAAAAACCCGCCAATCCCCCCTCACCCTCTGCCCTGGTGGGTTAGCAGTTTCCATCCCCCGCCTGGTTAGAAGTTTTTGTTTTATTTCCTAAATATTCTTTTGATATAGTTCTTTTGTTTTGTTTTGATTTTTGATAATGTCCATCCCCTGGTCAGCATACCTCAAAATAAATTTGAAATTTAAGTATTGCAGATGACTTTGCTAATTTTGGTATATGATTTGACCAATTAAATTACAGAAGTAACTGCACCTCTTACACAAATTCATTGTACCTATTATATTAACCAAATATCAAACCGTTAAGCCAATGTGATAATGATTCTAATTAAATTCTTACATACCATTTTTATATCATATATAACTTTTACTTATATTTGATGATTGAATAATTTAGAGAACAAAAGGCTATTCTTAACTTTTACCCTTGCTTTTCTGCCTTTTTACCAGCTTACACCTTTAAATAATGTAAGATTTTTTTGAAGTTGACATACCTTAAAAATCTTCTACTCTAAGCTTAAGGTAAATAAAGGAAGAATAAATTTTGTTTATTTTTACCATAGTATAAAATCTTGCTTACAGTTGTTTCCCTGTTGCATAAAATATTTATGCTACAGTTGGTTGAAAATGAATCAGTAGTTTAAGATTCAAATATACACATATACCAACTGGACCTATTGATTCAACCTAAAACCACCAACCGCTTGGAAAAACCATTTAAACTATCAAATCACCCAATCACTCACTACTTACTAAAACGATTGACTTATCAGTTACCCAAATGACCAACTAGTTGGAATCAACATTGAAGCTATCAAATCAAATAAATATCAAACTGTCCAATTATACTAATATACCAATTGCCACTAAACCATATAAACCTTCACTTTTAAAATTTATTCAAGATGGGCTGACCTGGGGTTGATACCATGCCAATTAAGGAAATTTGAATTAATGTGAATGGAGGAGGAAACCCATAAAACCTCAACGCAAAAATATGATAGGCCTAAATTTTCAATTTTTACATATAAAACTTTTTATTTTGCTATGAAAATATAAATTGTGGTGGAATATTGTATTATCTAACCTTAGTAACTGTGTAAAATTCATCAATATGTTATGTTGTAGTTGATTTGACCAACCATCTGGATACTTTATTTTTATATACTTAATTCATTTTTAACTAATAATTAGATAGAAGAACTGATCATTAAAGTAGTTAGTATATCACATGCCCTAGTTTTTACATGTAGTGGCCTAATATATTATTATTTATTCAGGGAAGGCTGACCATGAGATGGACACTTCCAATATATAACAATAATCAAGCAATAATATACATGAGAAGCACCCCAGAGAAGCTAAAGCAGTTTCCTGTTGCCAGTGGAAACGCCAAATAAAAGGAAAAGGAGTATCATAAGTAGAGTCATGTGCCACTAATGAGCACATATGAAGGAAAGGGTCTGAGGTGATGAACCATACTAGGAACCATGATGAGACCAACTGTTGTTGATAGGATGGTATATCCATACAATCATGCTTAAAAGTGGTCCATAAGGTGTGACTGGAATCGTCATACAGCTTTCTGAAGGGTGGGAGTGTAGCTCAAAATGGCATCAAGGACTACCGTGTGGATAGTCCACATAGCAATTTCCACCATTAAGGCTCAGAGGGAAGGGTTTATAAGGGAATTCAAAGATAAGGCAAAAATGTTCTTAGATTGGCTGAAGGTCTGTGTTTGATCCTGGTAAATTAGACATTGAACCTTTTTCCAGAACGCTTTTGACAAAGGGTACTCTTCCAAGCGGCGGACCAAAGTCCCATATTGGTCACACACAACACATGAGAAGTTTGATGCGTTGGATTGCTCTGCATTATGGTATACCCGTTTCAAGCAGCGCCACACAAGGGAAAAAACTTGTGGCTGTAAAAAAGTGTGATGGGTGTACTTCCAGATGCCTTTCTGGGTTTTAGGGAGTATGGGATGACCAAAATGTCCAAATATTCCACTTTACCCATGGTATGGGACCTCCTGGATATCAAATTGTTCAGAACAGCTTGTCCTTTTACTCTCTGTTTGAATTGGGGAGTAAGATGACTCCTCTGCAAGGTATACCCGCTGATACTGATTCTCCATTCTGTGCTTCTCATATTAAGGAGAATTCTTTTAAATTGGGCAGAGGTCCCACGTGGGCCTGTAGCAGATGGGTGGGTTGTCATATGTGTAAGAAGCACGTTAGGATTTATGAGGTTATGGAGGCCAAGGGTGCAGGCAAAGTTGGATCATGCAGCAAGTGACTAGTGTTGAGTTAGGAGTGAGGGTTAATTATAGAAGTAATCCATGCACCCAGAATCCTAGATGCCTAGTCCACGTAGTTAAGTAGGCCCATTCCTCCCACTTTAGCATGGACCATAGAGATCTTCCAATTGCGCAGGGGGAAATTGACCTAGCCAAAGCCACCCTTGTAAGAGGACATATAATAAAGCAAAAAAGATGGGGAGAAAGCGATGGCATGGGCCGCAAACCATACTTTTGACAGTAGCATAGAGATGTCAAGCACTACTCTACCTGTTAAGCTGGTTTGTTTATCCCTTAATGATGTAATAGGTTTTGTTACATTAGCTAGTATATGGTGTTTCATTATCGAATTAGCATATCCACCCACCTCCATCCATACTCCCAGGTGGCGCACTGGGCCCTCAGTGGGGCTGTACACAAAAGTAACATGAGATGAGTGTTTTGGGTGGTCAACTGGACAATATGATAATAGACTGAACTGCTGTGTTCCTCTGATTAAGGGGTGCTGGGGACCAGTGTGTTTGGTATCTGCCAAGGAGGATAATTTTGGTTTTGGATGCGTTGAGGGCTGCATTGCTAGCTCTGGAGTATCCCCAGATTATGGACTCCAGTGTGCGTGCATCATAGTTTCTGGACACCCCAACTACACAAACATCTGCAAATGCAGGCATCTTAACTAGTGCTTGGCCTTACACACTTTTACACCAGTAAGACGTGCATTTACACTGTGGAGAAGTGGATCAAGGCTGAAGTTTTATAAAAGTGGGATCAGAGGGTCCCCTTGACGAAGGCCCCTCTGAGGGCGCACCACATCAGTGAGGAAACCTGGTCCTCATACTGCCATTGTAGCTGATTCAGTGAGCATCATTGCCCAACTGATGAACTGTGGGGGAGGTGGAACTGGTGAAGTCAGGCCCTAAGGTAGTCCCAATTGACCCTGTCATCCACTTTTTGTTGGTCTAAAAACACTTTGCTCCTGTAATTTGGATTGGCATACATTAGCCACAGTTTGTATATTATCCAAATTGACCTTTTGGGAATGAAGCCAAATTTCTCTGGAAATATTACCTCAGAGGCAATGACCCCTAAGCGGTTAGCCGTTATTTTGTTTATTATTTTAGTATCAGAGTTAGTGAGGGAAATAGGGCTCCAGTTTGCCAAGTCTAGCTTATACCCCTTCTTAAATGACATTACCATATAAGCCTCTTGTCACCCTTGCAGGAGACGTGTCTTTAAGATCCATTTGTTCATTGAGGCTATCATTAGGGGGGGTAAATAGTTAAAATATTTCTTGTAAAACTCATAGGAAATCTCACCTAGATCTGGAATCTTCCAGTGTGGTGCACCGCAAATGGCATACCAGAGTCTATCTTGAGTTAAAAAATTCATAAGTTTCAGATATAAGGAAATGGTGCAAATGTGTGCACTGATGAGAAATTCATCTATTTTGTTTTGATCAACTGGGTCAGCCCTGTATAACTCAGAATAAAATTTTTGAACTTCAGTCAATACTTCTGCCAGCATTTCTGCAATAGATTTGTCCAAACGCTTTACCTGTGTGCAGGCCAAGTTTTGGCGCAGGGTGGAAAATCAGCGGAAAAAATACATAGGTCATTTTTTGCCTGTGGTAATATTTTTTGCTCTAAATTGTACACAGACGTGATTTTGTGCTGTCTGATAAGTACGTTAGGATGCGCCAGAACTTTGGTCCATTTAAAACCCCAAGCAGTCTGTACCCTGTCTGGAGAACATTATCCTCCAAGTGGTCCACCTCTGCTGTCAGGATTTCACCAAATTCTCTTGTCCCAGAGATTCTACTCCATCAATTCCCCCAGCTTTATCAGAAGGAGATCTTAATCTATCTCAATCTATCAATGTTAATAATAATGATCAGCCTCATCCTGATCGATTGATTGAAGATGCAATCACACAGAGGTTAATTAGCACTGATAGATTATGAACCAATTCAAACCTATAAAAATCCCATCCTTTTAATAATAAAGAATTAGGTCGAGTTTTAACCTGTTTTTACTTTAATTTATCCCTTTTTGGAGAATCCATTCAATGTAACTCTAAGAGAAAACCTGCCCATTATAAGTGTAATTCAAAACTTCAAGAGTGGTGCTCACTACAAGGGCTACTCTGAGTTATGCACTGTGAAAACATCTGTCACTATTATGTATTCTCAATTTTCGCCTGAAGAAGCTCAAGACCATGAGCATGGCAGTACATTATGATGGGTCCATTCATCTAGAATTGAAATCCCAAGAGTACAATCCACTTTGGAATTTCATGCCAATTTGGAATTTCATGCCAATTTGGAATTTCATAATCCTAATATTAGCTTTACAGCGAATTTTTTTAATCCCTCCTGAGGTTTTACAAAATATTATTAATCAAATGCTTGAGGAAGCCTCATTCCTGGAATCTGTTCCACCTGATCATGTTCTAATGCTGTACCCTCTATCTTAAGAGAAGTGTTGCAAACCTCCCAAATGCCAGGAATTAGCACTGAGCAATACTTAAATCCTGTAACAAATGATGATTGTACATGAATCCCATAAGGTTGTGAATTATGAGAACATGCATGTCAATAGTTGCAATTTCATTATTCCAAGTAGGATTTTCCTATTTGGGTCAATAACAGAATAAATTAAATAAATTATTTATTTGATTGGTTGTTTGTTCTGAGGTTCCCCTCCATTTCTCCATCAAGTTGCCTGGATGCCATCAATTCTAGAGGCTTTTGCGCCCCTTATTACCCACAATTTATTTAGCCTTTTTAGGAAGTATTTCAAAAAGAGGTCATCTCTGATGGACCTCACTTTGGAATTCTATTCTGACTTTGAGTCTAATCCCAATAAAGGCCGCTATTCGCTGGACTTGTTTTATTTAATTGTGTTTATTTAAAATAAGGTTGGGAATGTGGATGGTGGTGTGATGAGGAGGAGAGGAAGGGGGGTGGATGCACTGTGATCCTTTTGAGAATGGCCTTTCCCTGGTGATAGGGGAAGGATCCAGAGTGGCCCAAGGTGACAGAGGCCAGGTGGCCACACCTCAGCTGGGTGACCCTGAGGTGAAAGAGGCCATATGGATGCACCTTAGCCTGGGCCTGAAGCGACAGAGGCCAGTGCACCGCACCTCAGCCTGGATGCCCAGCAAGGCCATCCATTTGGACAGGACCATTCAGAATTGGTACAGCCACATATAGGGGGAGTTTTATGTGACGAATGGGGTCTCTTCACATTGCCACAAAGCAATTGGGCAAGAGGGCCCATGTGAGGGCCCACAAACATGAGAGGGCTGCAGTGGTTAAGTCCCTCATTCATTGTCTTGATGAGCGGTTCAGGTATCCTTGGAACACGGTGAGGATGATGCTCATGCTGAGGAGGACAGTCTGTCCCCCAGAGAGAGCATACAGAGAGGCGACTGCTCTGTCAAAATCCGAGGATTGGTCCATCTTCTTTGCTCAAAATCCCTGGTTTTTCATCAAAATTCTCAATAAATGATTTCAAAATTTCAAAATTTTATTTTCAATTTTGAGGTTTTTATTTGTATATTAGAGGATGAAGTTGTCTTAAACACCTTTGCTTGGTTGTTTTTATATTATGGAATGGGAATATGGGAAAATTGGACCCTGCAGAGTCTGCAGGCGGCGGGCTATTTGTGGG
>JAKSZP010014231.1:0-11251 GCA_022478985.1 Massospora cicadina | reverse complement strand
GCAGCGGATCTCCTTGACCTGGGGGTTGTCGGGGGGTGAGACCCCGTAGAGGTAGCCGGCGATCTGGGTGCGCAGGTCCGCGATGGTGATGAACCGCTTGAGCAGGTTCTTCGGTAGCACGTAGGTGAAGCCGCTCTCCTTGAGGTCATCGCTCTGGACGTAGATGTGCTGGGTGCGGAGGTGCAGGTTGGTGGCTGAGATGGCGCGGACCCGCCAGTCGGTCTTGGACGCGAAGGTCTGGGTCTCGTAGTTGGAGGTGGTGGTGACGATCATCTCGTCGCCGTGGATGTTGTGGGAGCGGGTGGTGACGGCGGTGAGCTGGGCCTGCTCCTTGGCCTGCTTCTCGATCTCGGCAATCTGTTGGCGCTGCAAGGAGGGGGCGGAGATCTCCATGCCGAGGATGATGTCCCGAATCTCCGACTGGGTCAGCGAGGCAACGTTGACGTTGTTCTTCTTCCCGTAGTCGGCAAGGATCAGGTCCTTGAGGCTGACCTCGACCTTGATCCACTCCTCGTCGGTAAGGGTGGGCCAGATATGGTGCGCCTCGGTCAGCGTTGTCTTGTCAGGGCGCAGCAGCATCTTGGTCCGGTCGTTATTGACGTGCAACGCCCGCAGGATGAGGATCAAACGGAAGAAGGCGGTGTAGCTCGACACCGACCGAAGCCAGTCGTCGAACAGGTTGAACAGCACCATCTGAGGCTCCGTCGCCTTAAGGATCAGGTCCCCAAACTTCTCCACCTTGAGGCAAGCCTGGAAGGGCAGCTGCAGCTCCGACCCCTTGATGACGATGTTGGGGAAGTCCAGCAGATGCACCTCCAGAGGGTCCAGCATGCCCTTGCGCGTAACAATAATCTGTTTGGGCTGCTCTTCGACCGGCAAAGACCGGATCAGGGCCGCCACCTCCTCCGCAGTCTTCCACTTGGCCAGCTGCCCCAGGCGCTTCTGACCCGCCCACACGGAGGTGTGGATGATCTTAAGGAACAGCTGCCCGGTACGGGGGTTGAAGATGAAGATGGCGCCGTTGATGGGCTTGGTTGTCAAGTTGCCCTCAAATGTCTTGTGGATGGTGACGCGGTACACGTTGGTGTCGTCCACGAACCAGATGATCTGGTTGGAGAACAGCTCCCCGTAGTTGGCCGAGTTGAGGTACGGCTCAGTAGGCTCGGACGAGTAAAGCTGCACCCCCTTGCGGATGCGCTCGCGAAGGACATACAGCGCCGGGTTGGCCTTGATGATCTTGGCCATGGCCTGCTGGGCCAGAGGCTTCAGCCCGGGGAACCAGTTGCCGTAGCCCGAGTACATGTTGTAGGCCAGATCCACTCCGATCATCATGCCGGTGGGCGAGGGGTAGATGCTCATGTTGTCGGTGGTGTAGTCGAGGAACTTGGCGCGGGTGTAGCGTTCGATGTCGTGGGAATCAAAGTCGCCCCACCGGAGTTGGATGTCGACCCAGAACTTCTGAGTGGTGGCGCCGTCCATGGCGTCACGCGTATCGGTGAGCAGCGAGGGGCGCGAGACGCTCCACTTGTAGCTGGCGAACAGCAGAATATCGGCACACGAGCTGCTCATCTTGTAACTCTTGCGCGGGTGGATGGTCTCCTTCTGCACGGACTCGATCTGCAGGGCCTCGGACTCCTGATCAAACACCTGCACCAAATCCATCACCAAGGCCTCGTGGATCTTCTGCCACAGATGCGCGCGGAAGATCTGGATGAGGGAGATCTTGAGGGTTGGGATCTTGCCGTGCATGAAGATGCCGGTGAGATCCAGCTGGACCTGGAAACCAACATACACGTTGGCACGATTGATTGTAGGCGACCACCACAGCGTGAAACGACGGTTGGGGATCTGGTTCAGCCCGCTGCGTTGGGCATTGGTAAGCTTCTTGTACTTCATGGATTCCTCAAACCCAGAGTTGTGCACAACGAGCTTGTCGCTACGGAGGAAACGCTGGTTGTTGCCAACCAGGAACCCGTAGTAGGCCTGAGGCTCCAAACCTTTAACGACCTTGGCGATGGGCGAGGCTCGGACTTTAGAATAATCCAAGCCGCCGTCAGCCCAGTAGAGCTGCCAACCCTTGCGGAAGCGAGCGGGGAGACAAAGGTATTCACGGACCATCATTTCGCCGTGGAATGCGTACATTTGAACGGCGCAGGCGTCCTCTAGCCGTAGAGCAAACTTTTCCGCGGCGCCGCGTGCCTCGATGAAAGCGTCGTAGCTCGCCCCATCATCCAGGTGGCTGCCACCGTTAAAAGAGAAGGTAGCTTCGCGCAATGCGCCGTCAAACCAGCTCACAACGTATGCGCGGCGCTTGCTGTTTAAGGCTACAACCACCTTGGACCTGGAAACCAAACACAAGATATGGTTCCCGGTGACGATCAGGGGCAACCCCTCTTTGGGGATCACCTCGTAGAGGAAGGCCTGCCCCTCGACGGTCCGCTCAACGTTGCGGGGGGTGAAATCGTCGCCCATGAGCCTGTCTCCCGCGACAACGTCCCTGGCCAACTTAATGCGGCCATCAAAGAGTAAGAGGGGCGTCGTGGCATCAAAGCACGCCTTCTCCCAGAAAAGTCCCTCCCAGGTGGGGAAGTAGGTGCCCTTGAAGAGGGTGTGCTCAAGGATGCCCTCAACACCGCCAAGGGCCTGGATCATATCGGTGCGGTAATTGTTGAGATTCCACAGTTTGCCGTCGTGGCGTTGGTGGGTCCACCAGAACGGGTTGTTCTTGAGCACCTGAAACTGTTTGAAATCGGTGCGCACACGCCAGCCCTTGTCATAGGCTAGGGTGTGGCGATCCTTCTGGAAAAGCGTGTTGATACGCGGGATGCCACGATCCCAGCTGTCCTCCAGATCTTCCAGCGTCAGGCGGCGGTTTTGGGCGGTGGCCTCCTGACGTTTAAGAGCGTACTCGGCCCACACACGCTGTGAATCGACAAACTCCGACTCCCACGGCTGCAAGTAGCGGAACAAGTTGGGAATGAGCTGGTCCTCCTCGTGAGACATGCCGGAGCGGAAGTGGGTGATGCCAGTCTCCGTCTGTTGTGACCAGCGGAGATCTGACTGGGGGATCAGCACGTGGCCCATCGACAGCATGCCGAGCCCTCCCAACTCCTTGGGGCAGTAGAAAACCACGGGTGGGAAACGGCTCGGCATCTTGGAGTTGAGGCCAATCTTGACGCGCGTCTGGATCTTCGACTCGCAACGCACGAGCAGGTCAAGCATCTCGCGCGTATGGACCACGGCCTCGCGGAAGTAGGTCATCAACCCAATCAGCGCAGTGTTCCACTTGTTAACAATCTTAGAAAAGGTGGTCGAACCCGACGACATGAGGATCTGGCGGATTCGGTTGTTGAACTTTTGGATCGATTCGTCGTCCACCCGTAAAAAGGCTTGGGCGGTGCGCTCCTTGGTCTGGTCGTGGATAAGGTTCCATACCCCATCCCGTAGCGTGAAAGCCTCGTCACGTGAGCGGCACTTGGGCAGGATGCGCACCTCAAACCCACACATGGCGAAAAGCAAGTTGGGGTTGTCCTTGGAGTACACCGACACGAAGGTATCCTCCCACTCCAGCGAAGTCAGTGAGCGCGGAAGGCGATTCTTCATATCCCAAAAGGTGGCGCGCCCTAAATTGACGTCGTGTTTCATCAGCCGCATGCGGCAGTCGCGGGGCCAGCATCGCTTGTTGTTGTATCCGACAATGTTCTCATTGTTGGGATCGGGATGTTCGGTAAGGTATCGCTGGATAAGGTCGCGCGCCTCCTCAGCGGTAAAGCGGAACATGATGTGGACGCGATCGATGTAGCGCGTGTACAGCCGAATAGGGTGACGCGTCTCAGTGGCCACATCGCGGAACTGCAAGAAGTCGTTGGGCAGCTGGGGCGGGCCCGCCATTTCGGAGGCGCGCTGCAACCCCAGTAGAAGCAGGTCCAGAACGAGGCCATAGTACTGGAAGATGAAACTGGCGAACTGCAGGCCGCGGATCAACCCGTAGGCGTTGACGTGGTTCATATCCTTGTAGTTGAGGACTACGTTGTTTTTAGCCGACATGTAATCCGCCAGGTTGTGGTCCAAAATCAGTCTGAGCAGCCTGTTCAGCAGGGTCAAATCTATCTTCTCATAAACTTTGGTGAAGCGGGTTTCCATCAGTACGTTGCATTCGCCGTCCGCCGTCTCCCATACCGATGTCAAGTTGTTGATGCCCTGGCACCATTTGTATACTAACAGCGGTGGAGGCTCATTGTCGCTGGGCTTGATCCAAGACGGGAAGAGGCGACGCTTGTCCGCCTCGTACCACAGGTACTGATCAAGGTAAGCGTCGGTGATCTTTTCCAAAGGCTCAACATCGTAGACGGGAATCAGATGGGAGTAAAGATCCATGAACTCGATGCCAACTTCCTTGAAGGCGCGCTGAGTGAGCAGCAGCCGCTTGATGCGGGATAAAGCTTCGTGGGGGTTGTCGTAGGCCTGCTCGACAAGGCCCAGCTCCTCGCGTTGAGAGTTGTTTAGCCGGCCCTTGACCGAATAGGCCTCCTTGAGGCGCTCCAACGCCAAAATCAGCAGCTTGGTATCGTGCTTGTACGAGAGAGGAGGAAAGGGAATCGGCGCAAACTTTCGGGACTCGAGCCAATGCACCGTGGAGGTATAGATGGCCACCGCCTCCTCGGCAGACACATACGGCCCATCTTTGAGGTAGTTGTGCTGGCGTTCCTGTTCCGCCTTGAGCCACAGGCGGGTCAGACGTCCCAGGTTCTTCTTGCAGACCGTCTTGTCGACGGTGGCGCCACGACGAATACGCTCCCGATTGTAGTGCGAGACGCTCGTCCACCAGTCCGCCTTCGACTTGACGTAGCGCAGTATGATGTTCTCGATGGGGGTAGGCAACCCGGGGACCTTCCAAGGAACGTTGGCCTTCCAACAACGCCAAGCCTCACTGAGGTGCTGAAGGATGGTCTTTGACTTGTTGGCGGCAATGCCGACTGGCATCATATCAGCGATGTCGTACATGACTGCCGTGCGGAGCTCCAGATCGTAGCCCGACTCGACGCGTTGCTTAGTCATCGTCTTGGCTATCCCCTTCGAATTTCTCCCCTCAAACTGGCGCGCTAGAAGGTTGCCCAGCCAGCGCTCCAGCAGAGGCACAATGCCACGCAGGAAGAAAAGCCATACGCGCCAGCCCGGAGCCCAGAAGCCGCACCCAGGCCCCTTGCCCACTGGCCCAGTGTTAAAGCGATAGTAGATGAGATGCTTAAGGTCCTTAGCCATCCGCACCTGCCGCATCAACTTGTACTTGTAACGATACATGCCAGTAAGCTGACCCACGTGGGCAAAGATGTACTGCAAGCCATCCGCCAACTGAAAGGCATCGACGTTGCCCAAGCGATACTGGACGTGCGAATCGACAACCAGTTTGGTGAGGCGCAGAATTTCGCGGCACAGATGGAAGGCATTTCCAAAGCGAGATTTCTTGCGCTCCTTGGTGGTAAGGGTCTTCACAGGCTTCAGGTTGAAGTTGTAGTCAAGGTGCAGGTAGTTGAGGTTTTTGCGATGAATCAAGAGATTCAGCATGTTGTAGCCTTGGCGGCACACTTGAAGCCCCGCCTCAACCCAGTCCAGATCCGTCGTCTGGAAAAATTTCGTAGCCTTCAGCTGGCGGAACAAAAACTTCTTGTTAAGTGCCTTTGGCTTGCGGTGCTTAAGGGCGTTGAGCACGTAGCACTTGAGCAGTTTCTGGTAGGAAACGCGCACTTTGACGGGCTGCCCAGGTGGGCAATGCTCAAGGTACCAGTTTTTGACCAGCGGGATATCCTGCGCGCGACGGGTGTTACCGGAACGCTTGTCAAAAGGATGAGGGGCCCAATAGAGCGCAAACGCATTCGCGGTGTCGTCGGTGTAGAGCGGAGCTTCCAGTAGGAAAGGAGCCACCACTTCAGGTAAAGAAAACCCTTCGTCGACTTCGCCATCGCCAAACAACAACTCCTCGTGAGAGGGGGCGTGACGCTTGTCGGCAAAGGTGCGGGCCGAGATGGGATTGATGATGGGATCGTAGTAGAAGGCAGGTAAGTCTGGATCGTCGGTGCGAATGTACACAACAGCAGGGTGATGATACCAGGAGACGCGTACGTTGCGAGGCAAGGAGTTATACAGGAAAGGAAACGCAATCTTGTACTCGGTACGAATCTGCTGGCGAATGATGATCTTGTTGATGTCGTTGAACTCGTTCCAATCTTCGTCAGCTGGGTCGATGTCCCGATAAAGCGGCTCAAACTTGGGCCCACCGGGTATGGCCATGTTAAGGGACTTGGCGGTGATGAAGGCGTTGAGATCAAAAAGGTAGAAGTAGTTCTGATCCGTAAGGTCCGAAAGCAGCTGATGGGCAAGGCGGTACAGCACAGACATCGTGGGAAGATCAAGCTTCCACTTGCGATAAGACGCGCCATTAACGAACTTGGTATCCAGGAGCGGCTTCGGATCATAAAACCACTCGTAAACGGCGGCATCTTCGTCTTGGTCCAACTCCAGCTGGATCGCTTCAAGTGGCTCAACGTCTAGAATGTTGTCGCCGTAATCGAGTGGTGGCTCCTCGTCATCAAAGGGTGGGAACCTCATCCGCTTAAAATGCCGACGATCACGCTTCTCTCGGCGCATCATAATCCACATCGTCCCCCACTGGGCAAGGTAAACTGGCTCGATCACCATCGGCACCTCATTCACAAAGGTGATGGCGCCGGTGATGTGGTAAAGCACTGCCACCTCACGTTCCTGTTCCCAGGGCATAGGCATGTTTTCGAGAAGCTTGAGCACGGCGTGAGGTACGTACTTGAGCGCCCCCAAGTAAATCCGCTTGTCGTGCCGAAATTTCTTGCTCGACATGTCGCCGTGGTCCTTGATGATCTTCCGCACGTGTTCGGGTGGCATCTTCTGCTTTTCCGTCTCGACGTGGCCAAACTTGCGCTTATCGCCGTAACGTTTGGCGTTAAGCTGCTGCCAGCGCTTGGCCTTCTCCTGGAGCTTTTCCCGAGTGATATCGGGGACTGCTCCAGGCTGGCCTAATGAGAGGAACCCTCCCCCAGGTGCGGCAGGGAAGGGCAAATAACTTGGATTAGAAGGATACCCTTTTTCGGGCATTTTATTGGCAAACTTTTTGGGTAATCTATAATAGTAAAGGTTAGAAAAAATATAAGCTAAAGGCCACAAAAATTTTTGCCAAAAAGCGATAAACTAAACAAAAACAGGCTAAAATTTAAGTCGCTCTTATAAACGAACATTAAAGAGTTTAAAAAAGAAAGTGGAAATTTAATTTTGAAATAGGCAACCCCACTCGCCAACGCAGTTGTTTTTAAAACGGCAAAAGTTTTTAAGCGATCTCTAGTACCAGCTAGTGTAAAGAAAATAATAACAAGTGCGGTAAGAAGAGTACTTACTTTAAAAAGCCCAAAGCAAGCGAAGAACCAATGCACCAACCAAATCAAAAGACAAAATTAAAGCGGATACGACAACTGCTTTATAAAGAACTTTTATCAGCTAAACTCCGTTTCCCTTGCCCACTTACCTGTTTTTATAAGTTTAAATGAACTACTAAACGTATGCGTTACGCTAAAAAAAGCAGTTCTAAAATTTCTCCCCGAGTAGGTTTATCAGCTAGCCCTAATCCCATGTTTATCACCTACTCGATTCGATTGCCAATTCGCTAAAGCGTAGCTTTAGATTTTCAGATGGTTTCAATTAGATTCGAGGCTTGATCCAAACTAGTAGCTTTTTCGTTTTTAATCGAAAACAAGTAGCTTGCATTTTTAATCGAAAAAAGTCACACTTTTCATAATTTTTCTAATAGATTATTGTATTGTCATGGGAGATACATAAATGTGCCAAATTTCAAAGCTTTAGCTAGCCTGGAAGGTAAACTTGAAAATTTGAATCAACCGAATATCAAACTGCTCAGCCGTAACGATAACCAAATACCATGAAAATATATAGCATTTTCACTTCTTACATATGAAACTTTTTTATTTTATTACTAGTGGAATACCCGTGCTTCGCTACGGTGTCTAAAATTTCAGATTTTCAATTTATTAATTTAGAATTTTATATTATAGATAAACAAAACCACTCAGCCAAATCTAATTGCACAATCGAATCAACCAAAAACCACCAACCACTCAGCTAAACCTAACTGAACTTATCAAAACAACCAATAACTAATCACCCCTCAAAACTAAACTGTGTCCTATCGATTCGAACAAAAGCCATCAACCAATTGGCCAAACAAAAAACCTATCGAATCAATCAAATAACACCAAACTGCTACCCGAAATATCTCTTTACACTTAAAATCTGAGTATGTGACATGTTAACTGCTAAATCTACCTAACTTGCCAAAAGTATTTTATTAATTAAGTGAACCAAATTAGGCAGGTTTTTAAAATATATAAACCTAACATCAGATACCCATGCTTCGCTAGGATATTTAGTTTATCAGATGATAAGCTCACATTGTACCCTATAGGCTGTGCCAGCACTACTCTCGAGCCACTCGGACTAAGCTCCGCTGTTGCCCTCGTGGCTGGTGAGCTGATTATCCTAACTACTTAATTACTTAATCTACTTAAACTCTAATACTGATTTTTGTTGAGTTTCAGGTGAGCAATTTGGTGAATTATTAGATAATATTCGCCAATTCTCATCCACTCACCCAAATAGATTGACCCTATCAGATTCGAAGGCTTCAGATTTCAGTCAGTAGTAAGTACGTCAGTGAATGTGTTATATTAAGTAAATATATATATAATTGTTCAGTTGACTTGATTAGTTTAATGTTTGAGGTATAAGGTTGGCAGTTTTTACTTTTAACCGACTTTGAAAAAGGAGGTTATCAATTCGATCAGTATATATATTTTTTCTATGTGTGTTCGCGCATAACTATGAAAATGCTGGACCAATTTAGAAGATCATCTTCTTCAAAAATAGAGAATGCTCCAACTTAGGTCCCATTTTACTTTTGTAAGTATTGGTCAAGTATCTGCCCATTAATTTATTAAATATATCAAAATGGGCTCGGAAGCGATGAATATTTATGGGACTAATACAACTCCGGATAAACTTAATTCCGGCATCGGTGAAGCGATAGCTTCGAAGCACTTTTGATGTCCATGACTGGGGGTATGTTCAAAATCCAGGCAGTATGAGATCATAGCGGGACGAGCTTAAATCATAATAGATGGCTATCGTTTTTGCATAATTTGACCAATAAACTTATCTAAATTTGATAAAATGAATTATTTTAGATAGCGATCAATAAATTTACCATAGATTGACTAAGAAAAACCAAATCTGATAAAATAAATTACTGTAGATAGCGATCAGTAAATTCAGCATACGTTGGCCAATAAAATCATCTAAATTTAATAAAATGAAGTATTGTAGATGGCAATCAGTAAATTTAACATAAGTTGACCAATAAAATCATCTAAATTTAATAAAATAAATTATTAGCATATTTTTTTACAAGATATTATATATATCATATATACAATTAATTTTAATTTTATAGAAATAGTAAGGGGTCAAAAATGATATAGAGAGATAGCAATATTTAATAATAGTAGGAAAAAGAGCCACTTTTAAAAATGCACTAATATTTTGGTTGGAAAAGAACTGGGGGTAAAGTTTTTGAAAAAAAGAATCTTCTCAAAAAAAATTGGGAAAAAAAGAACCTCCTTTAAAAAAAGCTCTAAAAAGTATGCAATAATTGAGAAATTATGCCTTCTCAATAAACCCTCTTTGGGTCTAGTACTAAAAAAAAATAAACCCTCTTTGGGACCATCTAGTACTAAAAAAAAAAATAAACCCTCTTTGGAACATCGATGAATCCCCCCCCCTTGGGTT
This sequence comes from Massospora cicadina, assembly GCA_022478985.1. NCBI lineage: Eukaryota > Fungi > Entomophthoromycota > Entomophthoromycetes > Entomophthorales > Entomophthoraceae > Massospora > Massospora cicadina. The sequence goes on along the minus strand of JAKSZP010014231.1, from coordinate 1,369 downwards.
GGGACCATCTAGTACTAAAAAAAAAATAAACCCTCTTTGAAGTTGGTACCATATTTTAACTGACTTATAATAGGTATTTATAATTTATAACCTCAGTACTATATATTCTAAGTTGCTTATATGTTATACTCGGTCTCAATTTAAACATAAGATATAATTTGTATTTGTGAGCAACATTCTATAATTCAGTTTAAAATATAGTACCGACTTCAAAGAGGGTTTTATTGAGGAGTCATAATTTCTCAATTATTTCATACTTTTTTAATCTTTTTTTGGGAGGTTTTTTTCCCCAAAAAAATTTTTATCATGTCAATTTTACTAAAGATATCATATTTGAATTTTGCTATCAATGATACTAAACCTACAAATTATTTGTTAACACATTCACCACCCATCACCCAAACATGAATGACAGAGCCCCCATGAAAGCATACCCATTACCCACATTTGGGTAACATAACAATGAACATGTTAAACTATCAAATTAACTGAATATCTAATTGCTCATCCAAAACAATATATCAATTTCCAATAAAAGCATATAAAATTTTCACTTTTTACATATAAAACCTTTTATTTTATTATAAAAATTAAAATCTGGCTTTGAGGTGCACATGGACCCCCTCCCATTCACCTATATCCAAATTTTCAAAGCTATACATGTTGTAGTTTTGGCTGGGCATCATGCACACATATAAACACACACTTGCTCTATTTATATAGATATTACTAGCAGAGTTACCCAGCATTGCTTGGGTTTATGAGCTCACACTGAGCCTAAAGGCTGTGCCAGCACTATAATTGAGCCACTTGGACTAACAGCTTCATTGTTGCCCTCATGGCTGATGAGCTGGTTATCCTAAATCTACTTACAATTTATAATAATCTAATTAAAACTCTAACGCTGATTTAAGTTGAGTTTTGGGTGCGCAATTTGGTAAATTATTAGATTTTACCAATTCTTACCCACTCGCTGTAACAATCAGAAAATCCCAATTTCTGACCACCATATATAAAATGATTCTTTGGTGCACCAACAAGCAACAAAGTGGCCTAACTTCGAGTAGAGAGAGATTTGGGGCACTAATAGCGCCAAACATTCCTACCACAAGTTGTTTATGCAAAGTTTGAAGTGGCTGGTCCAACCCAACCATGTGAAACTCCTTGAAATTGGATACCCAAAAAAGACCAAGAGGTAAGTGAGGTATGCTAACCCTAAAACAATCTTTATTTTTATTCTGGAGATAAAAAGGGTGCTGAACAGAGCTCATCTGGGGAGCAACTGAAAATGCTCCCCAAGCAGGAAAGCTAGGGGTAAAATTCTGAAGTGAGCTTCAGAATTGGCAGGCATTCCTTTTAATGGCTGCCC
>JAKSZP010014230.1:0-11288 GCA_022478985.1 Massospora cicadina | reverse complement strand
AAAAGCTAAAAAAAATATAATATAAGCTTATGGTGCCAGCTTGAATGATGTTTGGTGTAAACTTTACAGCAGGATCGCGGAATCTTTACTCAATGGTTTCATGCCAGTTCCAATTCTCAACGGTTCTGCGCCAGTTCCATTTCGAATCCCAATCAAACCACAAAACTCCCAAGCACCCGTTTCATTCCATTCTCGATTTGAATCCAAATCGAATCTTTAAACTACCCATTTTACTCGTTTCCATTTTTGTTCTGACTTGGACGCCCATCTTGCTCCTTGGCCTACTCCAAGCTCCGGCCCCTTAGGCGTCCTTGCCAGAACCAACGCCCCCTCCTCCTCCATACATACAGACACAGCCTGCCCTGTCTTACCAAAGATCAGGGCAATGTGATGCTGAGGATAGACCTCGACCGTCACAGAAGGGGGCAACTGCCAAATCGGGGAGTTTTGCATTGATATATCCAAGGTCAGATGGATAAATGACAATTAAACCTCATCAGGTAATGGCAAAGCCTGGGTTTTTCGCAGAATTCATTAATATATGCTTTCATTAGCTGACCTGCTTGACACAGTGAAAAGAACTCATAGAAGAAATGGAGGGATGCTCAGTCAGGACGACTCTGCTCCAAGACCCGCTCCAAGCCCTCCACTGTTTGCCACAAGAGCGACTGGGTGCGGAATACCACAAAATCTCCAGTAGGCTGCTTCTGGAGTCAACTGGGACAACATATCCGCTCCCCACAAAAGCGGATGTAAACCAGACAAATTATTGTTTCCTAAAGGAGGTTTTGGATCAAAAGAAGCCAAAGCCTGTTGAATTTCCAAATAAATCTTGGGAGAAAGGCAGGGAATCGCGATAAAAGGATTGCAAAAAGCCTGAGACCACCAGGTACAAGCAGGAAGGGTGGGCACTTCCCAATTGGTAATTGCAAGTTTAACGCTGAGATGCACAAAAACAAAACCAAATGAGAAAACTGTGGTGAGCACCATCATGGAAGTGACAAACGGCCAGCGCACCCAGTTTACTAATAACAATAGTCCCACATGGATAATTCTCATGCACATATGATAAAAGTTTAGTTGACTAATGTTAAGAGAGTGTCTATAACTCTCTCGTTCCCAGAAAGGTGGTGTGGGATGCAAACCCACACTGCTAGGGAACAAGCTGTTAGGAGAATGGAAAGCAAGGCACCTCAAATGGTGCCTGTACAAAAGGGACCCAAGGCAAGGGTGTAGCGCGCAATATACAGTACCAGGTAAGCGAGAAACAACATAGCTTGAGTGGATCCCAAAGGGGAGTCCATAATCAAGTGTTAAATTGGTACCTATAGGCTTGGGTGCCTCAATCTGGAGGGGACCTGAGTGGCCCAATTTAGCGCCTAAAATTTGTGTAAATTGAGATAGTATATAGTGGCCAACATAGTTGGATACCTCCTCAAAGAGGTCCGCCCCAAGTTCGCCCAAGGAACCATTAGTAAATGTAAAATAACTGGTAAATTTATTAGAGAAAGTCGACCAACAAGGAGTGTTGGTCATGAAAAAATATTTAAAATGGGTTGGGTAATTATGGGTCTGTGGAAGTGTGCCCAAACCTTGGCGCTCCAATAGACAAATGCTTCTGTCCAATTTGGTAAAATACACTGAAAAGTCCCTTCACTAGAGTGATTGACTGAAGCTGTATGCTACCTGAGCCCATGATTTTGTAGCTCAAACAGGATATAAACACTGTTCTCCAACCAACTTTATTGAACCATCCTCATTCATTAAATAGTTAATTAATTTCAGTGCCTGGGCTGAGACAAGGGGTTGGGCGTTTTTCACACCATTAGTACCAACCTGGGCATATTTTGCTTGTACTCAGCGTAAGTCTAAAGTGTGTTTTAGGTCAGAACGAGCCTGAAGTTTAACCTTCTGGGCCTCCTGTTATCCAGCCTTATCCTTAACATTGGTTACCACTATTAAGTCATTTAACCATGACACTGACGCCTCTGAAATTAATATGCAAAGCATTGTCAATAAATAATCTGAATACAGGTTCTAGCATCCAAAAACTTATCTGTTACAACTAGTAGAGAAACAAGTCAGTATAATGGCAAACAGAACCTCTGCAACCTTACAACTGGGTGACCTAGTCCTTTTCTACCACCAAAGCTGGGGGGTCGTGAGAACAATTTGGGAGCCAACTGGCTATAACATACAAAGTCATTTATAAGCAGGGAAATGAACACTCAATTGTAGAGGTTGTTCAGGGTACTGTGGTTAATTGCGTACATAGTCATTTTCTCTGTTTGTTTCACCCCTACGCCAAGATCTAGAGGGGGGTTTTGTTAGGATTCCTACCCAAATTGGAGATCTGGATGAGTTAATGACAGGAAATGAACCTGAACCGTCAAAATAGCTGAAACCAATATTGGGGATAATCCTTAAGGGAATTTCAGCCCTCTAGATATTGGAGAAACCTGAAGACTATTTTCATACCCTAATATCAGGGTTCAAACCCGATCTATGCAGTGAGCAAATCCTATGTGACTGAATTGACCATCCTGCCACAGAAACCCTAATTTTTCCAATTATAGATCTTATCTTGGACTGCTGGAGATGGACCGCGTAATTTCCCTGATCTCCTTTATAAATTTAATTCTAAGCAAATAAAGACTACTCTCTTTTCCGCCATTTAATTTAAATTGGCCTACTTTATTTATTTGGGGAAAATTAATATTTAGGATTTATAACTCCAGGGATTTTAACCTGAGTTAAGATTTTCTGGGTTTAGAAAGCAAAAAAATATAATCCAGCACCCAGGAACTTCGAGTTTCCTGGCCTATAATTTAAAAAGTAACAAGTGGTCTAAAAACCCTTAGTCCTGACTTTGCCTATAAAATTTGGGACTGGTTGGTGCACTGAAATTACCCTTCCCACCTATTGCAAAATCTAAGTTTATTTTTGTCTAAAATTTCTAACACTTTCATATTTAATGAAATCATATTGTTACTTATGTACATATTTTTCTAGTAGAAGAAGTACAAAGCTTCCATGATGTTGGTAATCTAGATGAAATTAGGCTTGATGGCAAGGAATGCCGCAGGCTTCAATCACATGGTGATCATTTACAAGAAGCTTATTATAAATCTCTAAAAAGCATTCTTACCTTTTCCACGCATTGATGATATGATAGACCGCTTGAGCAGCATGCAATTTTTTGGTCGTAAATTTAATTTGAGCTTATGGCAGATTATGTTGCTAAAGTACAATCAGGAGAAATATGCCACTATTTTGGCTCAAAGATTATACTAAACCTCTCAAATGACTAACGGGGTTTGTAACAGCCCTGCAACTTTTCAACATATCATTTAATTGTCTTAGGAAATTAATTATAAGCTGCATGTTAGTTTATCTTGATGATATAAACGTATTTTCCAGAAAATCTAATAACCACTTACAGCACTTGGAGGAAGTCTTCCGCCATCTTTCTAAGGCTGAGTTGAAAAATCCAGATTCAGAATTGCAACTTTTTTCTGAGAAAAACTTGAGTATCTTGGTTTTGTTAGTGATAAGCAGGGCTTACGGACCCAAATATATAAATGTGAAGCAAAAAAATGATGTAGCCAAAGAGTAAATGAAATGAACAAGTATTCCTGGAGATGATTGACTACTATCACAATTCATTAAGAATTTTAGTAGAACTGATGAACATTTCTTTAGTACTATTAGGGCCCAACCTTTAAAAGAGGCTATGCGTCTTTATTTGTGGGTGCTAAATAAAACTGAAAGATAAAAAAATTCCCATTACAGCACCTTTGTGGCTAACCTAGGATGTCATATCAAATGGGAAGGGGGGTTGGGGGCTCTTTGTTTGGTGAAGAAATGAGGGCACGCATCAGAGTGGACAAAATGGGAGTACTAAAATTGACATATGGGGCAGGAGGGCAAAGAAAATCGTTTTGTCTTCATTAATGAGGCATACAGTGTGCATCACCTTAGCGTACTTGTCTAGCTGAAGCTCATCATATTTCAAAAGTTTGAGTATGCAAGTGAATATCTTAAGTTGTTGGAATTCTTGTAGGTAGTTGGGGTTAAACATTGACAGCTTAGAGGCATTAGCACACATGCATCTCACAGCAAATGTAAGCTCTTGGTGTCATTTTGGACTTTCTCAAGGAAGTCAGATGGTTTAGGGCGTTAGGTCCTTTTTTCCATGCTGTTTCATGGCCACTTGGAGGGCTTGTAAGAGGGGAAGCTTTAAGGGCATAAACTTGGGTAACCTTTATTCCACCTTCTTAAGAACTTAAAACAATGTTGATGGATGAGGAACTGTCAACTTGTTTTGACAAACTGTAAGTTCTTATTACTAAAGTGCATATAATTAATTCAGTTTTGAGAAGCCCTTCCTGTTCCAGAAAGATGCGACCCTCACTGCCATAGTGACAGTGTTATTGGACACCAATGATGAGGTTATTGAATATCCTATGGCTTATTGTAGCCAAACTCTGTATGTTCACAAATGAGCTACACAGTAACTTATAAAGAGTGCCTAGCCTTTATCTATGCTTGTAAACAGTTTCAGTTTTAAACCCACAAGGTGAAATTTACAGTAATAAAAAACTATGCTTCTCTTCATTGGTTAAGATAATCTTAAATAGCCAGAAGGGCGGCTTGCCAGATGGGCTTTGAAACTACAAGCCTATGATTTTGAGATTCCTCATTACTCAGTTTGGGATACCCATCATTCTGCAGCTCAACGTAATGGAGGCGGTACCACGTGAGAATTTAATTGAGTTATCAGAAGCGCAAAAGGATCAGGTAATAACTTTATTCCAAATATATAAGGAGATTTTTCGCTGTTGATGACCATGATTTAGGGTGCACTTGGGGTGGTCTATCGATTGGAAACTGGAGATCATCCCCCATTAGGTCTCAACTGTTCCGCCAATTAAGAGCAGCTGAAGATGTAGTTACCAAGTTGATTAGGAAGCTACTGGAGCAAGGGATGCTGGAACCTCAAAGAGTTATGGGCTTCACCTATCCTATTTTTAAGAAAAAAGGAAGGTACCAACCAGGTAGTGATAGAATATTGGAAGCTCAACAGTGTCACATTAAAGGACTTGTATCCCTTGCCGCAGATAAACAATGCTTTGGATTGGTAAAAAGGAGCTTGTTACTTCTTGGAGATGTATTTGAAAACAGGTTAATGGCAAATTGAATTGCCCATGGTGGAAAAGGAGAAGTGCGCCATAATCACATCCAAGGGGCTTTTTCAACTGACACGTATGCCTCAAGGGCTGTATAAAATGCCCCAGCTACGTTCCAACGGGCTATGGACATCATCCTTGGCGATTTGAAGCTGTTGTGCGCTCTTGCGTACCTCATCGATATCAATTCTTTCTCCTGAACATTTTCCGATTATCTTACACATCTGGTTGAGGTATTTTGCCAGCTTGCTGAGTCCAACATCAAAATTATGAAATAAATGCAACTTCTTCAAAGACTATCTGGCATACCTAGGGTTTTTGTTAAACGTGAAAAGGCTTAAACTACAGCTGGCTAAGGTGGCAGCCATACAGAGAATAACTCCTCCAAACAGTAAGCGTGATATATAAGTATTTTTGGGAATAATTAGTTACTACCGCACTTTATCCCTGACTTCAACTGTATTGGGGCCCACTATTTGAGTCATTAAAAAAGGATGTTGCGTTCAAAATGGACGGAAAGCTGAAAACGCTCTTTTGACTCCCTTTAAACGGCATTAATCAGTGCGCTGGTGTTATGCTACCAAAATTTTGATAAAGAATTTATTGTTCAGATGGATGCTTCTCTTTTCGGTGTTGGGGCAGTTATATCCCAAAAAGACGATGAAGGGGAGGAGCACCTTGTTGCATACTGCAGTTGGAGCCTGAACTTTCACAATTGCAATTATGCCATGATCAAGTGGGATGCTTAGCGGTGATCTACATGTACAAGGAAATCAGAATGAAAATTCATAAAGTGAAAAAGAAAGTTGTAACAGAACGTGCTTTGTTGCGCTGGTTGCATAATCTCAAAAAGCTTGTATGGCGGATAAACGATGTGCCCTTAAACTGCAGGATTACAATTTAGAAACACTTCACCAACCTGTTGCAAAACACCAGAATGCAGATAGTTTATCGCTGTTACCAACAATTGCCGTTACAGCATATCTTAGCGATGTGATTTATGGCAAAATGATTAGCAGAAGGTACAATGATGAACCGCCTTAAGTTATAAAGCCGTTAAATGAGATGCAAGCTAATACCTTCCAATGGAATGGTGAGTTATATAAACATATTCGGGATTTTAAGGTGACATTCCTGAAACCCTCAGTATGACTGAGTATTATTATGGGCGCAAAATAAGGCAGTAGGACATGGCAGATTACACAAGAAGTAGGAATTGTTGTGCCCCCAGTATCTTTGGGATAGCATGCACTTTGACATACTTGAAACAATTTTCTGCTTCCACCAATGCCAAGTGAAAAGCCGTCCCATTCAAAGACTACTTATTGGTCAAGGAACCACATTTTGCCTGGCATACAGTTTCCATTGACGTTGTTGGGCCCCTGCTGATAGGAGCAAACCGGCTTATATATATTCTGATGGCAATTTATAACTTGATCAAGTGTGTTGAAGAATGAGCAATACAGAATTTAGGGGAGGTTACAGTGGCCAAGTTCATAATTGAATGTATAATCCAGCGACTTGACTGCCCTCAGTTCATACTTACTGATAATGGTACTGACTTCACCTCTCACCTCCTCCCAAAGCTAAATGAGCTGATGGCCATCCTTAAGGTTCTAATGACCACATATCACCATAAATCCAATGGTATGGTCAAATGTGTTAATAGTACCTTGGTAAACATACTCTGGAAAATGGTAATTAATTAGCCTTCAGATTATTCTTCCTTTCCATCTCCACTTTTGCCTACAACATTAGTTATCACTCTGCCATGGGGAAAAATCCCTTTCAGTTACTATATGGATGGCACCCAGCTCTTCCTGCACTGCTCTATGCCTGCATAGAAGATACCAGTGGAATGGATCCCCAACGTTACTTATTCAACCTGGCGAATACTCTAATCAAGCTGTAACCTGAAGCGTACTCTTTCAGCTTGGCAAAAGAAGATAACGTGTCAGTATGCCTATCAGGAGTGGTATAGTGGGCTAGCTAAGTTCAAAGAAGGAGAGATGGTTTTATTTAATGACCAGAACGAGTTTTGTTGAAGGCATAAGTTATCCAACATTTAAATTGGTCCATTTAAAAATAATTAAGAAAACAGGAGTCAACGCCTACACTATCAGGATGCTGCAAGCGTTCAGATTGTCGATTGAGTACACGCAAAATTCCTCTGGGTGTATAAGCAGTAGGAGACTTATTGTCCAGTCAAGTGGGGGTAATGTTGAGATTTTGATATGACTTGACGATAAGCTCTAGATAGCTATAGTGGATAGCTAATATCCATCAAAAACAATTTGATAGTGTACAAATAATTAAGCGCCTTGAAATAAGGCGATACTGAACCCAGGAAGGACATTTTTTGGATTGCCTCAAAATAAGGTGATAAGGCAATGTCAAACTTAAAACAATTATTTAATAGATCACCTCAAACTAAGGAAATGGTGTATTTAAGAATAACAGACTCTTTCAGAGCCTCTCATTTATGAGAATTAACAAATGAGATATGTTGTAAAAGAATAGCCTAAGAAAAAGTGTCAGTATTGACAAAAATCAATGATATAAGCGTGGCGAAAAGTCTAGAGGGAGGAGGATTTTAGGTAGGAAGGAGGTCGAGATCATGAGCAGAAGAATTGTGCTGATTAGAATATAATAAAAAAGTGGTTTGATGGGCTATTGCTTCACGCTTTATTAAATTTACTAACGTTCATCTTGAGGACTGTGATCTCCATATTGTCCGTCCATTGCTCAGTGGGCTTACCCTGTGCAACCATTATGGCATATACAACTATATTGTCACTTTGTAACACGCTTCATCAGCTTGATAATATAATATTTATGTAAGAACCAGTTTTGACTATGGCAAGAACCAGAATCTTATACATTCAGACAGTGACATGGGTAACCAGACTTTTAAAAGTGGAGGTAACATGAGAGATATGGGATAGTCATTGGAAGAAGAGTAAATAGTATTTATTAAATTAATATCAACGGGCACCAAAACTTGTATTTCAGGTATGATAGCTCTGTGATCGTTAGAGGCCATGGATTATTTTTGGCGTTGTAGAAATATCAGCATAAAGCTAAACAAACATGCTGACGGCCCTTTTTCAGCCTCCTCAGAAAGTCGATTCTAGCATGTCTTAGTGCTGTGCTGGAAGACATTGCAGTAGATGGATTGGGGTCAAGGATTTTTTAGCACTAGTGGCGCCCAACTCAAAAGGGGACCCTCCGCGCATCTTTATTTGCAAAAAGTCTTAACAAATAGATTATTACTAAGTAAAAAATTCCTAACTTGGCTCTTTGGGCTAATAGCCTAAGATGCCATACCAGGTGGAGGTCAAGGATTCTTCTAATTTTTTTACCACATGGACCTGAGGCCAGTTGGAGGAGGTCAAGGTGGTAGCCTTATGATGTAGGGTCGTCGCAAGGGTCGCGTTAAATGCTTCCTTAATTTCTCAGATGCACTTAAACCATTCTTTTTAACAAGCTTATCAATTTGAACGTTGGAATAAGATCACACTGCAGAGATGACTGAGTAATGAGGTCTGAGGTATTTTAATTTGTAGTGACCAAGGGTTGCACTTGGGCGTATAATCGGCTGACATATTCCATGGTATCTCCCCTTATTCATGCAGATACCCATGAACGCTTGTTTTTTCTTGTCCAGGGTTTAATTGCTACTAAATTCTTGGACTAGAGCTCAAATCTTATCCCAGGTGTTGCATTCTTTCAAGTTGGAAGTCAATATCTCCTGAGCAGTGCTGTTAAGGCAGGAGTGGATATGCTTCACTTTTTGCTGGTCAGTAGCCTCTTCCATAAAACTCTTGTAGACATATAAGAAAGAAGCGATAATTTTCTGTCCAGGGGTGAGCCTCTCTTTAAAACTAAGCTTAAAATTAGTTACAAGAGGAGTAGAGAGTGTGTTTACTCCAGGAATGGGTGAAGGCTCAGAGATCCCAGTTTCTGCTTAGTTGCCATGGGCCTGCTAGTCCAATTGTCATTAGGCCCTCAAGGTCCTCCTGAATATTATCTCAGTATCGGTTGAGGGTATGAAATAGACGCCTTGAGAGAAACCTTCTTTTTTATGGTTTGAATATTGGTGCCCTGAAGAAGAAACTGACTCTCCAAGTTGGCCAAATGGGTCTTGAACCCTTGGCAGGTTTGCTCAAACTGACAAATGTGATTATTGGTAAGCTTGTCAAAGGTACTGAATTTAATCATTACATCTGACAAAGCTTGTAATCAAGACTCTAAGGTCAAGGAAAACTCCTTCTACTTGTAGTTTGCATCCTTTAGCTATCTTTCAGATCTGATCCCGCATAGTAGAGGGCACTGAAGAGGCGTGGTAGTTTCTTTAGTGGGCACCCACGGAGTAAATGACATTAAATACTGTTGGATAGTGTCGTTAAAGTTTTTTTGCTGAGGTCGGTACTGATTAACATCAACCAAGGATAGAGATTACTGGAACGTGTGCTAAAACTCTAAAATTTCATATAAGGTGGATTTTACTTCAAATTTTGATGTACTAATCTATTGAGCGATAATTTTTGACTGATCAGCAGGTTGATTTTCATAAAATCTAGTATCCTTATTGTTCGTGATAAACGTTTTCATTTTGGTCAGCTCAGAGCCCCCTGCAGTAAGCACCACTTATCTAAGTGTAACAGTTCTCATGAAAGTCACCAAAGTTTGGAAATGGGCTTGAAGCTGAAATAAGCAGAGAGTTCAACAAATGAAAGAGGGAGTGAATATATTCACTTTATGGAGTCGGAAAATGTCAATATTTATAGGGGGTGTAGGGACATAGTGCCTCAGGGATCTTCATGGCCCCATATGATCATGATCTTTCACTGCCTTCCAGATTGACTTCATGGTTAATGCCCTCATTTTACTACATCATATTTTTGACTGCAGTGGTGGGGGATGTACCTCTCGTGATTTGGGAATTGGAAACATAATCTTATGAAGATTTTTCCATTGATTGTCATGTGTGTGATGCTTCCTGATTAAATCTGGTTTGTGCCTTCAGGGGAAGTTTCATTTTGAGCTGGTTAGAGAGTTATTTGATGAGTCTCAATTCATGAGCAGGGATTTCAGCTCGCTTATCATCTTTAATCCTGACCGTGGGTGAATTACATTAGTCTAATCCTGTCCAGACTTGACCCGCACCTGATGGAAAGCATTAACTAGATCAAGTTTTTAGAACACCTTTGATCTAAATTGCTTAGGAAATCGCTGACTCCAAGGTCAAAGGGTAGGGTTCATGAACTGTTATATCATTCAAGTGCCCATAATTCATGCATGGTCTTAAAGTACCATCTGGTTTCTGGGCGAAGACCATAGGAGATGCACAGTAGAGGGTTTCTTGACCATCCTCCCTTAATTACTGTCAGATTTGAGATGACGAGCTAGCCAAAATCCATGCTCCTAAATTGAGCCTCAACAGGTCAACTCTAAAACTAGAGTGATAGAGAGCTTTACCCTGAAGGCTAACGCATATCTCTCCACCTTGACCTGCACTTTTGCCTTTGGTATGGACTCCATTGCTGAGGGTGAGCTCCCAATCCCCCTTCCAACATGGTGGTTTAAGTGCACGTCACTTTCCCACCTTGTTGGTTGTGTTCTCGTTCATCTGTATTTTTCACGCTTATTTTAAGCGGTCAAGTAGTTCTGTTTGGGTAGGTCTGTTCGTTCTTTTTTAACTTTAAAGCTTCAGTAAGGTCTATCTCCTGGTCAGCGTGCCTCAATTAAATTTAAACAAAAGAGATGAAAGACCACTTGTAACATTATCCATGCATCAAAGTTGTCCAGTGCTTTTGCTCTGACCAAAAGTTGTGATTCTTGGTAGAAACAATTGGCAAAACTCGCAAAAGGTTCATCCTTCCAGAATTTGGATTCCCATTATTTCTTTCTTGCACTTTAACATGCGCGTGTGATTTCAAATTCTTTCATGATGGTCACCCTGGCCTCTGATTATGACCAGCTGTCCCTCTCTATATGGGGCAACACTAAATTCTGACAATTGGTGTCCAAACAGTTCATCACCGTCAAAGCCTTTTGACAATCACCATTATCAGACATTGTCAAGTCAAATAATCA
>JAKSZP010014229.1:0-11329 GCA_022478985.1 Massospora cicadina | reverse complement strand
GCTCAGAGGTGTCTGGCATAGAGGTCTCCAAATTGGGTTGATCACAGAAAGGGTAAGATTGGCTATCAGCTGTATAGTGGCCAAAATGGCGTCATCTGTCAGGCAAACAGCAAGATAGAATTAGGCCGTCCTGCCAGCCTAAGTGCCAAATCACCTGAATGGCAAACCAGAATGCCAAAGGCACTATTGTTGGTATGACGGATATGAAACTGGAAAGGAGTTTTGCCAATAACTGCTGGTGATCCAGAATCTCATATAGACACATAATAGAATTTTAAAATTTGATTGAGGCACACTGACCAGGGGACAGACATTGCCAAGCAATACCAAAAGAAATCCACACCAAAAGTCGAAACAACATGGTGAGGCCCTGCAAATGACATAAAAAAACCAAAAGCTAAACACCATTCAAGTTGGAAGCAAGAACTGCTTACTGATTATGGTGGAGGGAGAGGGGAGACCAGGAGGCTGAGCTAGCTCATCTGGGGCTGATAGGCAGCGGCCAAAGCAGAGAGCAAGAGCGTAGGCGCATCTTGGAAGTGGGGGTCTAGTGAGAGGAGTGGAGCTGGCCAAAGGATACCTTTTTTGAGGCAGTTGGAAAGATAAGTGGCCAGGGACTTCTCACATTTGAGGCGGACATCGCGCAAGAAAATAGCCATGTCTATAACTTTGGGGGTGAGGCGTGTCCTTGGGCTAAACTTAGCTTGTTGCGCCAAATATTTGATATTATTGTTGGCAAGGTGGAAATGGCGAAGGAATTCTAATTTTTGTTGGAGGGTCAGCGCAGGGTCCATGGGAGGGGGGACAAGGCCTTTTGATAAAACCTTGACAGAAAGACTTGTGGCATTTCGGAGTGATACATCATGAGGTGAGGCAAATACCTCTTCAAATAACTGATGGTTGGATCGCAATATGGGGGCACTGGGCGAGGCAAATAGTAGCAAGGGGGTTCTGGGCCGCGTAGTCAGCATTGATGAACTCTTCAAAGCAAGGAGGGATGAAGATTCGGATACAGGCTCACCTGATTCATTGACTTTGTCCAAATAATTTCAGGGATTTTGGTTGACAATAATTAATTTGGGAGAATCATTTTGGCACAGGGGAGCGTAGCTTGGGATAAAGCACATGTGGCTTAGAATTAACTGGAGTCCAGTTGGACCCCTGATTGGTTGGTTAAGGAGAAGTGCTTGAGGACACTGCTCCTGATTGGCTGGGGCAGGTCCAGCTGCAGATTCTGGCTTTTTATAGGAGGGGAGAGGAAAGTGCCCCATGGGAAGAAAGTAACTGGGTTGGTGATTGGGTCATCATGAGAAGATTCAGGTGTGTGGGCCGCGGCTCAGATGTTGGTTGGGCAGCGCCGTTTCAAATGGTCTAGTTTGAAACAGGTAGGGAAGATTGTGCATCCTCCGTCCACACGGGCCCATAAAGGATGGTCTGGGGCGGAGGGAATGATGGTGTGAGGGGGAATTAAGAGGGCAACCTCCAAGGAAGTGAGATGTATGGTTGCAAAGGCCCAAGGGCCTGCAAGGCGGGAGGCTCCCATGGGAACCACAAATTTGAGGATGGAATCTGAACCGTATGCCAACAAGCTGGTCAGCAGTTCATTGTATAAAATATTGGGGAAAAGGTGGGTAGGGAGGCCCGCGAACTGAACCACTAGAGTGGTATCAGTGGGCAACTGGGTTTGAGTGGTAGGGAGGTTTATACCCTGGAACACCAGGGGAATGGTAGCTGCAACTACCGTATCAGCTTCACATGAGAATCCATGGCCAAAATACCCCTTAAAGGGGCGGAAGTTGATGAAGCCAGAAGGATGCAAAAGATCCTGGGCAAGTTCAATGATAGGGCGGTCAGAATACATGAACAACTTGCTATATTCAGCCCAGAGGCTGAAACGCATGGTGCTCCAAGGGAGTACTAGGGGGCAACAGGGCATCGCCTGAGTGTGGGCGAGGTGTAAAGCTAGGTCCTTTGGTGGGACAAAGCTTTGGCAGAGTTGGGAGGGCTAGCTGAACCAGCCTGGGTGCATTTCAGCAGAGGGCGAAAACCATAAGTAGGGGCGCCCCCCTGCCCCATGAGGGGACAGTGGGCGTCAAGCTTGTTGACATGGAGGACCGAGAGAGTGTCAATGACAAGTAGAGTTGTGTTTTTTAGATTAATTGATCAGGATTGACCAAAAAGTGGGCGAATCAAGAGAAAGAAATTTTCACCATAATAAAATACCAGATGAATATGGCCATTAACCCCGAGGGGTATGTGAGTGTTAGTAGAAAAGGCGATTTATTTTTCAATATAAAAAAACTAAATTTTAGGAAAGGTTTTTAATAGAAAATAAAAAAATAAAAATTGACCAACAATTATCTCAATGCGATGCAACTGATTAAATATTGTTCAATTGATGAGGAAACAAGCCAGGATCTGGTCCCTCAAGTTCAACCTAAACGGCGAATTATTTAGGAATGGGGCAGATAAGTTCACTGGGATCTAACATCAAAGGATTCAGTGGCAGGCTGAGTCACTGTCAGTTCAACCTCAAACGCCTGAACCAAGGCTTGACTATGTTTCCGGCAGTTGGTGTGATGATGTCTGGCCCAACGAGCAATGTGAATCCCCCAAGGACACCCCACATAGGGGCAGTCCCAATTGGTTGGGAATGGGTTCAGGATGCCCAACCTGCCCGTGCCCAGTCACTGGGCTGTTTGTTTGGTCAAAGCATTGCATCAGCTGCAACACCCAATTCGCCAAAAGGGAGCTTAAAACTATTGTTGATAGTGTCCTATGCTGCTACCTGCATGTCAGGTATCATCGCTGGCAATTTTGGGAGGGGGTTAATTTTGATGATCGCAGTGTTGGCTAAATTAAAGCTGTCATCAATTCCAGCCAATGTTCCAACATCATTCCTTTTTAACTATGTGTATTCTGATCATTGGGCTCATTTCCACTCATTTTTGGACTTCTTGACTTCATTTCGGCGATTCTGGCACAAATTTCCCTGATCAGGCATACAAGTTTGGGAGAGTTGTATGTGGGCACTGGGGGATGGATTCAAAGAGGGAGAGCTATTACCCAGCACTCATTCACCATATGGGCAAGGTCGCCCTGGGTGATGAGGGGTACATCCACCCTCTCTAGAGCCTTTTTACTTGGAAACGGAAAGAGGCCTAAATGACACACAGGGGATGTTCCCCTGAACTTACATAACCTTTCCTTTTTCCAAAGGAAGGGCTCCACCGCTGAGAAACTACATGAGGGCTACTCTTTTGTGCGCCTTGGGTAGTTTGATCGCCATTACCATTGTGACCTTTGGGGGGGATAGGGGGCATTAGGGTGGATTCATGAAACGCATTGACCAGCTCCATGCAGTTAGCGCAATTGTGAGCCTTAGCCCAACTGTTCTTATAAGCTGGATACCCTTTCCAGGCCATGAGATACTGGACTGACCGCCGGGATTTGTAGGACGCTAAGATGTTTTCTACCTCAGCTTCTTCCGCATCCTCCATCACAATAGGTTCAGGTTTGGCGGGGATAATCCCCTTGAACAGGGACAACAGAGACACTTGGAAGACGGGATGTTGTTTCCAATGAGCTGGCAGCTTCAACTGAAAAACACCATTGCCCAAGTCTTCCTCCACCAGGTGGGGACCCAAAAATTTGCTTGCAAACTTTTGGGAAGGTACCAGCATCCGCAGGTGGCGAGTGTTCAACCTGACATGAGAACTCACTGCAATATCATAATCAGGAAGCCATTTGTGATCCGCAAACTGTTTATAATCATCGATAGCCTTTGTGAGGTGCTCCTGTACTAAGGACTGGGTCAACTGGATAGCTCAACATGATCTGCGGCAGCAGGAACCTCTGGGCGTATACAAGGACTGACAAAAAGGAGGGGTTATAACTTAATGTTGTCTCATAGGGAGAAAACCCCATAGAGGCGTGAGTACCATTATTATAAGCGAAGAGGGTGAGAGAAAGGTCATTGGCCCAAGTATCCTGAGCGGTTAAAGCGTAGCAGTGAAAATACTGTTCCAAAATTTGATTAACCTGCTCAGTTTGTCCGTCAGACTGGGGGGGTAAGTGGTGGAATGACAAGGGTGATTTTTAGAATGGATAAAAGCTCATTCCAAAATTGCGCTGTAAAATGGGGTCCACAGTCACTGATGATCTCCTGTGGGAGGCCAAACATTGAGAACACATGGTGTATGTTGGAATTTTAACCAGATGGAATCCTCCAATGATTAAGCGTTGTTTGGGATGATATGGCCAATCCCAGCAGAATGGTTTATTAACTGAATTTAATGTTATTTGGTTCAATTGCTGGTTAGTTGCTCCCCAATTTGGGTTGAGTCGAAATTAGTATTCCACTGAGTTTGGTATTAGGTGCGAGTGGAGCCAATTGGTGGCCCCAAATTAGTATAAGGATCACCAGCGACTAATAGCTGAGGATGATCCACTTGATATCATTTAGCAGAGCCAGTGTTTGATGCCAACTGCCATTTGTGGTTCATTGTGGGATTTCTGATGGAAAGCTGATGTATTCACTTTAATCTTTCAGCTATGAATTCGCTGCCTGATAATCTGATGTTGGTGGATCCAAAATTTATGAGTTTGAGGTGGCTAAGGTTGTTTCCGGTGCCTCATTTATTATTAGATAAGATGAGAAGTGATGTTGTCAAGATGCCGAGATATTCCAAGTCAAAGCGAGCAACCAAAGTGGTTTCCAGTGCATTATTATCAACTCAAAGGTCAAATACAAATTAGACATTTACTTTAGGTTAATTATTTATATGGCTTACCGGTGACTTAAGGCTGAGGATGAGCCAAAACTAATTCAGACATCGGGAAGGATGGAGTGAGAGGGTCGATGCCAGGGAAGAGAATAGAGTAGAAGAAGAAGTAGTGTAAGAAGAAGAGAAGTGGTTGGCTGGAAGAACCAGCGGAAGAGCTGATAGGTCGGCAGTGGGTGCAGTAACCCTTTTATAAATGGCATAAATACCTGGCGCTTCCCTTTCAATAAATATCTCCCTTTTCTCATTCTCTTTTTATGATTTAAGTTTATATTTCTTGTTGTTTAGGGAATGAGGATAGGGTCCCTTAAATTGGCATGGGCGACATGCCAAGGGGTTAGCCGGCGCTGCTGGCCCTGACGCCCAAGGTGAAATGGCATGGGCTGACCAGTCTTCATACTGGTTAGTCTGCCAACTAGCAGAGCCCAAAGTCAAAGTTCCAGCAGTGTACAAAGAGCTGAGAAGTCTCTTAAGATGTGATTGCAGAAGTACAGGGAATAAAAAGTGAAAATTTGGTGAAGCGATCAACCACCACCATCACTGCTGTAAACCCATTGGAACAGGGGAGTTCAACAATAAAGTCCACAGACACTGATTTCCATGGATCCTCCGCCTGTTGTAATTGGTGCAGGAGGCCCTTCCTTCCTTAGCAGTCCAACTTTGCTTGAGCACAGGTAACGCAATCAGAGATCCAACCCAGAACATCCTTAGTTAAGCCTGCCCAGTTAAAGGTTCACTTTATCAATTTGATGCATTTTTTGCCCAGATGGCTGATTGTGGGAGGGTCATGATGCGCACAAAATACCTTAGCTCAAAAAATAGGGGGAACCCAGATTCGCGACCTAAAATAGATGAGCCCCTCCACCAAGGAGTACAGAGAGTGTTTATGATTCTGAAGGGTCAATTGCTCAAACAACTCCACCCCTTCAGGGTAGATCATTTGGACAGTTAAGACCTGAGCATCAAGCAGGGCGTTAGGAATAAGGGCAGCAGAAGAAATGACGGGGACAATTGACAAAATTGAGCAGCGGTAATCATGGTAATGAGGTCTGTTTCTTCCAAATCTGTTGTACAGTGGGTGGGGTTTCAGCTGAGAAAATTGGGAAGTATGTTAAGTGCACCTTTTAGAATTCATAGTTGAAATTAAAAATGCACAAGTCCCAATAGGTTCATGCTTGCTGATGTGCCACTTTTTGAGGTTTACGGAAATACAGGAGAGCTTGGTGATCTGTGTAAACAGTTAACTCATGCTGGGCACCCTGCAACAGATACCGCCAATGAGTCAATTTCCATGCTACAGCTGACAACTCTTTATCATAAATGGCCCAGAATTGCTCCATAGAAAATAAACTTCTGGGAAAAATAAGCGACCAGATGTTCCAGGCCCTCATGCTCTTGGAGCAGTACTGCCCCTACTGCCACTGAGGAGGCATCGTATGTGACAATATACAGTCTTGCATGATCTGCATGTTTCAAGATTGGAGGAGATAAGAACACTTCCTTGATTGACTCAAATCCTGCTGGCATATGGGCATCCAACAGAATGGTACATTCTTGCTGGTTAGGGGGTGGAGTGGGGCCACCAATTGGGAAAGGGCCGGGGAAAATTTCTTTAGGAAAATAAAGGTTCCCAATAAACTCCATAATTGTTTCTGGGTTGTTGGGGTAGGCCATTCCCAGATAGCATCCAACTTATTAGGGGGAATCATGTAGCCATCCTTAAGGATGAGGTTCCTGATGAAAGGTAACTTTGTCCTTATAGAACTCACATTTGGAAGGCTTGACAAGCAAGCTCACCTTATGCAAAGCGGCCAGACCACTTCCAAGTCGATAGCATGTTGTTTGGGAGTCAGGGAGTGAACCAGAATATAATTGATATAAGCGACCGCACAAATAAACTGGAGGTCACTAAGTACAATGTCTATCATATGTTGGAACATAGCAGGAACATTATTCAGCCCAAAGGGCATTACGTGAATTAGAAAATGCCTCGCTCATCTGGATTGGTGTTAACCATTCTTGCCCTTTCATTATTCAAATCAGGTTAAAGGTGTTGATGATATCCAGCTTAAAACACCTAAGATTTTGCGATTTCTGGGCTTATCATCTGCTCTAAAGGCAGAGGGTAGGAATCAGAAATTGTGACTTTGTTTAAATGTCCATAATCCACGCAGGGACTGAGGGAACCATCTGCTTTTTAGCAAAGACTATGGGAGACGCGACTGGTGATGATTCCTTAAACAACCACCCTTTTTTCAGCATATTGTCCAACCAAGTGTTGAGTGCAACCTCCTCCTCTGCTGTGTGGGGACACAACGGGCAGTTGATATTCACCAACTGTACCATCGTAAAGAATCCACAGTCAAATCTGGTGTGAGGGGGAAAGCGGTCTGATTTCTCAGAATTTAAGGTACTCTGGTAGTGCATCAATTCTTTGGGAAAATCAAACAGGAGGCCCAAAGGGGAAACGTGAGAAGTTAGGGAGCTGCGACCTTGAGCTTTCTTAAGAGTATTAACTAAAGGAAATTCTCCCTCAGTTTGATCATTGGCAAATGACAACATATTTGACTCTAGATGAATATTAACATGTTGCTGATGCCACCAACCAACTCCTAAGATAACTGGGAATACCAAGTTTGGCATTGCTGAAAACCAATCACAGAAGATGAATAAGGTGTATTGAGAATGTGACTGGTCGGCGAACCAGGTATGAGGTTTGGGAGGCTGACACACAACCATCACCAAAGGGCCTGCATCCAGGTCAAGTTCCAATTTATAGCTAGTTCAAAACTCATAAAATTGCCCATGGCTCTGGTATCCACCAGGACCTCAAAGGAGACGTGATGAGACCCAACACTAATCTTCATGGGTAATAAGAAGTAAGCAAGTTCTCTTTATTGGTAATTGTGGATGAATCCAGTAATACCAAAGAGATGGTAGTGGTGTCAGGGGAGACCGCTAGGTTCAGAGGGGGAGTAAACTCGTTGCAAGTTGGAATGTCAGATCCTACTGACATGGGCAAAATAGCCGCAGCAACTATGGGGTGTGGATTTGAAGTCTTGAGTGGAACTAGGCTATTATGGAGAGGGAAATTCTTCACAACCTGGTTCAGTTGAAAAGTAGGGACCATTGCTACGTCAATATCTATGAGAAAGGTGGAAATGGTTAGGAATAACGATTTTCAATCATGTCAGGCAAACAGCAAGATAGAAATAGACCAGCCTGCCAGCCTAAGTGCCAGAGCACGCAAACAGAAAAACAGATTGCCAAAGACACTGCTGTTGGTACAACGGATTTAAAACGGGAAAGAAGTTTCGCCAATAACTACTGGTGAGCCAGAATCTCATACAGGCACATAATAAAATACCATACAAATACGACCATTAACCCCAAGGGGTGTGTGAGTGTTGGTGGAAAAGGCGGTTTCTTTTTTAACATAAAAACTAAATTTTGGGAAAGGTTTTTTTAAAATAAAAGAAAAAAATTGGCCAACAGTTTTCTCAGTGCGATGCAACTGATTAAATAGTGGGTGATTGATGAGGAAACAAGCTGGGATTGGGTCTCTCAAGTTCAAACTAACTGTCGAATTATTTGAAAGTGGGGGTAGATAAGCTTACTGGGAACTGACATCAAGGATTCAGTGGAAGGCAAAGTCACTGTCAGTTTGACCTTGAATGCCTGAACTGAGGCTCAACTGCGTTTCTGGCAGTTGGCGTGATGGCATCTGGCCCAATGAGCAATAATAATCCCCCAAGGCCTCCCCACATAGGGGCAGCCCCAATTGGTTGGGAATGTGTTTGGGATGCCCAACCCACCCGCGCCCAGTTGCTGGGCCATTTCTTTGGTCAAAAGTGTTATGTCAGCCACAACACCCAATTTGCTGAGAGAGCTTCAAACTTTCATCAATGGTGTCCAATGCTGCTACTTGCACGTCGGGGATCATCGCTGACAATTTTGGGAGGGGGTTAATTTTGATGATTGTGGTGTTAGCCAAATCAAATCTGTCAGCAACTCCGGCTGATGAATCAATTTTCATTCCTTTTTGACTATGTGGATTCGGATCATTGGGCTTATTTCCACACATTTTTGGACTGATTGACTTCATTTTGGTGATTTTGGCGCAAATTTCACTGATCAGATGTTCAAGTTCAGGATAGGTGAATGTGGGCACTGGGTGAGGGATTCAAAGAGGGATAGCTGTTACCCAGCACTTGTCCATTACGTGGGCGAGGTCGCCCTAGGTGATGAGGGGTACAGCCACCCTCTTCAGAGCCTTTTTACTTGAAAACTGGAAGAGGTCCCAATTGACACACAGGTGACGTTCCCCTGCACTTACATCATCTATATAAGATGATGGTAACTCACATGCTATGCAATAGAGCCACTGGGAGGCATTCATTTCAACACCCTTGGTTGGGGTGTCCCATTTTTACCAGATGGCTGTCAGAATTCGCCTTATTCAAGTGATTCCTTGACTTTGGGGTTATGATATTATACACTTTAATTATTGACATCTTTACTATCATTAAAGACATCAGTTAAAATTACTATTTGATATCTAAATTTTAAATTCCAAAAATCTAAACTTTGAATTTTTATTTGGGGAAGGCCAATCATGGGATGGACACCTCTGATAAACTTAAACTAAAAAACTCCAAGGAAAACGTGGGGCACCTCAGAGGAGCCGTAGCTACCCCTGCTTCCAGAGGGACTGATAGTTTAAAGAAGAGGGGGGTGAAAGGAGAGGCCTAAGCCAAAACTGAACATGAATGAAGGAAAGGATCCAACAAGAGGAACCAGATAGTAAACCTGGACAACACCAACCAGCATAGACGGGATGGTAGGTAGACAAACAACCAAGCTTGAAAGTTATCCATTAGGTGTAATTGGAAGTAACGCACAGCTTCACGAAGGGTTGGGGTAGTGCTAGAGAGTGCATCAAGGACAATGGCGTGGATCGTCCGTAGCACTATTGCAACAAATAAGGCACGGAGTGAAGGGTGGATAGGGGGATCATGGTAAAGGTGAAGATGTTTTTGGACAGGCTGACATCCTACTTACTATCCTGGCAAAAGAGGCGCATAACATATCACCAAAACTACTGTGATGGCGAGCAATCTTCCAAGCGATGGAATAAAGATTCATATTGAATGCATTTAATGCATGAATTTTGAGAAGCGCTGGACCACTCAGCCATGCGGTACACATTTCTCAAGGATCTCAATGCATGGCGCGAATTTGGGGTTATAAAAGAAGATGGTGAGTTTACCACCAAATGTCCTTCTGGGTCTCCAAAGAGTATAGGATGTTGAATTTGTCAAGAAAAGTCCACAAGGGCAATGAGTTGGGGACGTTGAGGTACAAAGTTGTTTAAAAAGACTTGCCCATGGACTTCTTGTTTAAAACGGGGTGTAGGGCGGCTCCTTTTGGAGGTATGTCCACTGATGCTGGTTCTCCACTAAGCGCTCTGCATGGAGAGGAGAACTTATCTGACATGGGGCGACTTCCCATGTGAGCTCACAGCAGATGGATGTGAGGCAAGATAGTTTAGCAGAGAATGGTGCTGGATAGGATTGCTTAGGGCCAGGGCGTAAAAAAATTGGAGCTAGCCAGGTGTGACCAGAGTAGGGCTGGGAATGTGGGGTTGGTGACTGCAGCGATCCAGGTGCCAAGTATTTTGGCGGCATGGGTCTTGAAGTTGAGCAGGCCCATACCTCCACTATGGAGAGGACCAAACATAATATCCAGGAGCACTGGCGTTTGGCGGCCTAATCAAAGCCACCCTTGTAGGATGGCGTATAAAGAGGTGAAGAAAGAGGGGGAAAAGGCGATAGCATTTGCAAAAATCTAGCCTTTAGATAGGAGCATAGAGTTGGCAAGCGCAACCTGGCCTGGGAGGGTAGTCTGGTGGGCTCTGAGTGAAGTGATGCGATTTGTGACATTTTCTAGGATATGGTGCTCTATCACTGAGGAGGCGTACCCTTCCACCTCCAGTTACACTCCCAAATGGCATACTGGACCAACAGTGGGTCTTGGCATAAAAGGGAGCATAAGCTTAGTGGTATGGGTGGTCGTGGAAAGCAAACCTGTGAGCTAGCTTCTGAAGCAGATAGATAATGGGGTGCAGGTGACCAGCAGGCTTGGTACCTGATGAGGAGAATGTTTTCGTTTTTGTAGGCGTTAAGTGCAGCTTTAATTACCCTGGAGTAATCCTGGATAGCTGCCTCTAAAGCGCGTGCATCTTGTTTGTTAGACACCCCAGGCACACAATCGTCAGTGTATACCAGCATCCTAACAGGTGCTTGGCCTTGCGCATGGACACCAGAAAGGCGGGCATTCACATTGTGCAGAAGTGATTGAGGCTGAAGTTGTACAAGAGTGGAATTAAAGGGACCCTAGGCGGAGGCCCCTTTGAGGGTGAACCACATCAGTGAGGAATCCAGGGCCACGCACAGCCATTGTGGAGGTTTCCATAAGCAACATTTTTAATTAATGAACCGATGGGGGAGGTGGAACTTGTGAATGCAGGCTTTGTGGTAATCCAA
>JAKSZP010014228.1:0-11356 GCA_022478985.1 Massospora cicadina | reverse complement strand
GGATCATCCTCATCTATTAGTCAATAATGATCCTTATACTAATTTGGGGCCACCAATTGGCCCCACTCAAACCTAAATACCAAACTCAGCGGAATACTAATTTTGGCTCAACCTAAATTGGGGAGCAACTAACCAGCAATCATATCAAATAACATGAAATTCAGTCAATAAGTCATTCCGCCAGGATTGGCCATATCATCCCAAATAACTCTTAATCATTGGAGGATTCCATCTGGTTAAAATCATGACATTTCCCCCCACTTAACCAGATGGTAATCCTCCTACTTCCAAACTCAGCATGTGGGGTGGGCGTCCAGGACTTGCCCCTCCCTGCCACCAACAATCGCTGGAACTAAACCACAGTGGCGCATCACCGCCACCTCTTCACCCACCTCTAGCTACTTCAGCACCAACCAGCAGAGTCCCCCTGTAGTGAGCACTACTATTGTATTTGGCGGAATACTGGAGATATGCCATAAGAGTTTTGCACAGGGTTTTGCCCACTGAGCAATAGGACTGACAATATGATGATCATGGCCCTTGATAACAACAGAAAAAATGTTTTTATAATAACTATGGGGCACTTGCTCCCACTACAATACTTCATTGTAATATAGTAAGCTCCTCTGATCCTCTCTATCTTCCTCTCTCTTTCCTATTAACCAACAACCCCTCTTAATAGCCCATTCTGCTCATATACAGCAGCTTTGGACGATACCACATTCGCTGCTTGAGCTATTTGGTTCCACTAATTCTCCTCGTTTTGGCTAGTTATTCTTTAATTCCCTATCGCCTAAATTATAAGCGATCTAGTTCATATTCATTGAATGTCAAAATCACCTGATCACTTTATTTCGAGGCAATCCAATAATTAATCTGTTTTATCCCAATATCGCCTTGTCTCAAGTCACTCAAATAATTGTAACTAATCTCATTTTGGCGGATTCATCTCAAACTGCCCTAATTGTCCCAGGATTATTGTCCTTTCATATCAGAATCGCGACACTCTATATATCTGCTTAAGGGTTTATTGCACAGGGTTACGCCCACTGAACAATTGGAATGGACAATATGATGATTGCTAGTTTCTCAGAACACTTATAAACAGTTAATTTATAATAGAATGAGAGCAATTTCCCCCAAAGCACTTTTTATTTTTATATAATAACTCAGCAGATCTCTTCTAGTTCACTCCCTTTTTTCTTCTTTCTTTTTTCTTCTAAAAAACCTTTTTTCTTCCAATCCCCTCATTTCGCTGATATCCCAGTGACCTCAGTCAGTACTGACTCTTTTTCTTAGTTTATTTGTTTCTCTGAATTCTCATTGATTTCAGCTTGTTGTGCTTCAATTCTTTATCGCTCTGATTTGAGGCAATCCAAATTATCTTGTCAATTTTAATATCGCCTTATCACCCTATTTTATAGGTGATTTGATATGACCCATTATAACCCACTATTGCCTCATCCTAAGGCGTGCGAAACTTATAACTCTGAAACATCATCAGCAGATTTGCCCATTGAATCTTCAGCGGAATCCCTAAAATAATTTATTGGTCATAATTGTGGCTTATCATCCAGTCATATAGATTTATGACATTACCCCCCCTTAACTGGATGATAAGTAGTATTTCTCTTTCTCTCCAACGCCATGTAAACCATTACATGCCAACATCCATGAGTTCATGATTTCAATTTCTTCTTTTATATGTGGCTCAGTGTGGAGTTGTCCATCCCAGGCCACATCCCTCTTCCCCAGTTTCCTCTTCCCCCAGCTGATGAGGATAAGGCTGACGTGAACCTTACGATCATTCTAACCCAAGAAGAACTCCTTCCTGAATTCGTCAGCCATTTGGCTTCCTGGCGTGCCCCCTTTGGGGACATAGTGGCCCAGCTATGCTGGGGAGGGGAGCAGAGCTGTGGGACTTTATATAACAAAGCAGCCCATCTCCTGGCAAGTGGCTTTAGTTGCCTAGTGCTTCCATCTCCTGCCAAGCCTCATCATGCGGCCCTGTCTGTCCAGCAGATGCTGTGTTTCGTGCAGTGGGTGATAGCCAGCTGGTTGGACCTTTCCCCGTGCTCCTACCCACTTTCAGTCCCTGGGGATAAACTTCCACAACAACTGGCTAGCTCGCCTTTGCTCTGGGGTCACCGCCGCATTCACCGCCCTCAGCGCCAATGATCCATCACAGTATTTTCTCATCATGGCGCTCTTAGGTAACCTTATTTTTCATCCCAAAACCACTTTATGCTCTGGAATAGAGCTGAACCGGGCAGCCCTCAAGTGGGCTTGGCGAGCGGCATTCACTGCAACTGCTCCTTTTCTGATAGCATATCTAAGCATGGAGGACTTCCTTGTAGATTTCCTGGCGCTGGGTGATACCTTTTCCCCTTGAGTGGAACTCACCTGCTTAATCACCAGCCCTTATGACTCTGAACCCCTCTGCTGGCTTACTCGTTGATTTCCTGGGATCATCAACACATGTGGTTGTGGGCTTTGCTCCTAGTGGGGCAAGAACAGTTTTGACTTGATCAACCAGCCGAGCTCTCACCACCTCGCCTGTTGCCGTGGAACCCTAGTCCGTCCTCCTCTTCCAGTCCCATCTTATTGGCCTCCCCTCCTCAGACTATCACAGTGGCCCTTGAGCACATGTCGGCCCCCTCACTCTCACCTTGGCAGCCTTCGCCTTCGCCTCCACCCCCAGCCCCATAAGAGTCCATAGAAATCACAGCACCCTCAAAGCATCGGAAGAAGAAACAAAGGTCCCATCAATCAAAACAAAAGGAACACTGCAAGAAGCCAAAAAGAGACAGAAAGATAAAGACATTAGAGTGGAAGACCTCTAGCAACAACCCCAAATAAATGTAGTTGAACTCGCTTATGATATTTTCTACAATCATTATCATCATCATCATCATTTACATTTTTCCCTATTTTAGAGGGGCTCTATTACTGCTTATATGGCCAAAGGAATTTAGCATGCACCCAATTTATAATCTAACTACTCGTGGGATCCTTGATAGCATAAGCTTCAACTCCTGTTTTTTCTATTATCTCAAATGGCCCAATCCAAATATTTGTGAGCTTGTGCTTCCACCCAAACCCATGCTGATCATGGAATAGCACCATATCTCCATCTTTGAACTGTGCTATGCCACTTCTCCATACCTGATCGGCATCCTGGGTTTTGATTTTCTTAGCTAAGCTGAACAAGTACGCTTTGGTTTGTAATTTAATCAGTATTTTCTAGGGTGGTTAAATAATGTTGTGGATCCATTCTGCAGGTGTCCTCTACACAGGCATATAAAAGCACAGGCAGAGAGGGGTGCTATCTGAAAAGCAACTGGAAGAGACTTTTCCCCATTGCAAAATGATAGGCAATATTGTAGGCGAACACCGTGGTAGAAAGTAGGGTATTCCAATTGAAGGCCTATCTGTAACCAACTTCCATAGTATGTTCACTAAGGTCCCATTAACCCGTTCAACCATTTCGTTGGACTCTGGGTGATACAGGATTGTTAAGACCCCACTGATGGCCATCAATTCGTTGAGCTTGGGTAAAATGTGAGAGGTGAAGTTGGTTCCATTGTCAGTAAGGATAAACTGTGGGCAACCGTGATGCTGAATGATGCATTCCATCACAAACTTAGCCACAGTAATCGCCCCCAGGTCCCAAATGGCCCACACCTCAACCCACCTGGTCAAGTGGTCAATTGCCACCAGGATATACTTAGACCGGTTAGCTCCAGCTGGCAGAGGTCCCATGACATCAATAGAGACCGTATAGCAAGCAAAGTGAGGTTTTACTAACTGTTATGAAGTCTTCTGGCGGAATGGTTTCTCCACCTGGCACTGATGACAGCAGGACAGGGTCTCAAGCACATCAAATTGCATGCTTTACCAATAATACCATGGCCTTAACAATTCAAGAGTCTTCCAGACTCCACCATGACCAACTGCTTGGTGTGTGTTCATGATAATATTTGGTCTGGTCGAAGGTCTGGTTATATTCATGGTAGTGTCCTCTATACGATTATACAATTCCCCATTTTCTGGAACATATTAGACCTGAGTCCATCAAGTAACTTGATGACTTGAAGCGGTTCATCATTGTACTTTCCACTGAGCATTTTGTTGAACATTATGTCACTTAAATCTGCTGTAACTGCAATTGTTGGCAAAATTGATAAGCAATCAGCGTTTTGGTGTTTTGCTCCTAGTCAATGGATAATTTCAAAATCATAAGCTTGCAGCTTAAGGGCCCATTGGGCTAGCCGCCCCTCAGCTCTCTCAAATTCTGCAATCAGTGCAACTATTCATGATCCATTATGACTTTAAACTTTACTCTGTGAAAGTAGACTTGAAACTGCCTATACGCATAAATCATTGCAAGCACTCCCACTTGGTTACAGTGTAATTTTGTTCATGGCAATTCATGCTATGGCTACAGTACGCCATGGGGTGCTCCTCCCCCTCATCGTACTTCTGAGACAGGACCGCCCCAACAGCAGAAAGCAAAAAATTTGTCTGCACTATAGATTCCTTATCAAAATTAGGGTAGCACAACATGGGCGCGCTAATTAACGCCATTCAAAGTGTACCAAAGGCGCATTGGCTCTGTTTCTACCATTCAAACATGCATCTTTCTTTAGTAGTTCAAACAGCATACCTCTGATGCAACTGAAATTGAGTATGAAGAGTCGGTTATAACTCACCATCCCCAAAAACACCTGGACGTTCCACTTAATAACTGGTTTGGTCATCTTCTGGATAGCCTCCACCTTGGTGGGTTGGGGTTTTAACCCAGTCGCATCCACCACAAACCCAAGGTAATCCAGCTGATCCTTGAAGAAGTGGCATTTATGAGGCTTGAATTTTAATATTGGCTTCAGCCAGTTGGAGAAATACCTCTTCCAAATGGGTAAGGTGCTCAGTGAACATGTGAGAGAAGATGTTAATCTCGTCAAGGTACACAAGAACACACAACAGCTTCAGATCACCCAGTATGGTGTCTATTGCTCTTTGGAAAGTAGCCAGGGCGTTACATAACCCTTGTGGCATACTGTTTGTTGGAAAGCCCTTTTGATGTAATTATGGCGCATTTTTCTTGTTCCAATGTGGGCAACTCAATTTGCCAATAACTGGATATCAAATCCATTGCTGAGAAGTAGCAGTCTCCACCTAACCGATCCAACACATCATCCATCTGCAGTAGAGGGTATGAGTCTTTTTTGGTGATACTATTGAGCTTCCAATATTCAATTACTATGCAGTTAGTACCATCCTTCTTTTTAATAATTAGGACAGATGAAGCCCTCGGACTCTTAGATGGTTTGAGCATTGCCTGATCTAGCAGCTTTTCAATCTCCTTGGTGATGAGTTCTTCAGCTGCCCTTGATCAGCGGATTGGCTGGGACCCGATGGGGGATGATCCCCAGTATTTAGCCAATGAACAACCCCCCAAGCGCACCCCAAATCATGATCATCAAAAGCAAAAAAATCTCTTTATATTTTTGAAATAAATTTTCCACCCAATCCTTCTGGTCTTCCAATAAGCCCTATTAAATTCTCTTGTGGCACAAACGCCATAACACCAGGATGCAATTTTATGGGAAGACCAAATTCATCCAGAGAACTGAACTTGTAGACCTGTTTGATCTCCTCAACTGGGTTCAGATGTAAATATGCTATAATCTGATGCCAGCGGATTCGAATTGTTCTGTTCTGAAGATTTTCTGTCAATACCTTGATCTCCCTGAGGCCTGAAAGTATGATGCCTGGAGCCACGTGGGGCTCAAGCTGTGATTGCTGATAAGGCCCAATGATCTCCCCATAGAGCCCATCTGGCACTTCCACCTCTAACTCAGTGTCTACTATTACTTGATGTCCAGAGGGAATGGATATAGCTCCAGCTGCTCTAAGCAGTAGCCCTTGATGTTTGTATATCTGATGGGGAAGGGCCCAAGTTTTCACTTTTAATTGATGATAGTGCACTGGAATCACCCCATCGCTGTGTGCAAGGTTGATCTGCCCCATATGCACTGAACCCTTTGGCACTCCGCTGGAGGTGAAATAAATTGGGATCCTCTTTCCCAAAATGGCTAGGGTCTCTTCCATCATGTCAACGACATCCTCATAGTGTCACATAAAGGCAGTCCCAATTAACAGATCATAGTTGCTATTTGCTAACACCACCACCGGAACCACAACAATAACATATCCAAACTGTAAGGGAAGCATGCTATACACTCCTTCAGAGATCGTGGTTTCTGCTCCAACAGTACCATACACCATCCAGTGATCTATGTCAGGTTTTAAATACAACTTTGCCACCAGTTTAGTGGAGACAGTATTAACAGGAGCGCCCATGTCAATTATAGCTCATACTCTGGTTTTGACTACCACCACGTCACAGTAAGTGCACTCCAAGTAATATAAATGCCGGTTATTTATTAGTGTACATTCAGTGATTCATGTTTTCCCAGGAAACTTATATAACTGTGCCAATTTTAGGGTATTGCGTTACAATATCATCCACTGGAAGGGCGACATCTACTCCTCTCAGGGACAAAGCATCTGTAAACGGTTCTAGCTGGTCTAACAGACTTTGGTCAAACATTTGACAAGTGTAAAGACTTGGGTCGCTCTGATATCCTTTGTCTGCCATTTCTTTGGTTTGTTCTTGGGTCAGCACATTTACTTCCCCAACCAGCTGTTGGTAGAGGAAAGTATCGTCATACTGGGAGGCTTCTACTGCAAATAATACAGTAGATTCAGGTGGGACGTTTGAATTTGGGATAGCGGAAGTAGTGATTCCTGGCTCTACTCTGCTCTGACTTTTCCCTAATAATTGATCCTGTTGTACAGGAGGGATCTGTTGATAGGGGACCTTTGTACCATGTGCTTGGGGCGACCACAAGTAAAACAACGTACCCCATAGTACCTACGTCTGTGCTTAATATAAGTTGGCCCAATTGGAAGGTTGTTCTGATGAGGATTGGCATAATTAGACCCACATCAGTAGAATGACTGCTGCCAATCAGTGTATTTAGGGCCAAAGCTGTAGTTGGCCAAGTGTTGATCAGTAGTTATGGAATGGACGTTGGGCTGCGGTTGTTAACCTAATGGAACCCGCACTAACTGGTTGATTCCTCCCACATGATTAGGGTTGACAACAGCGACCATGTGATTCTGTTCAATATTGGGTTGAGGGAAAGTTACAGCTAATCAATGTACAAACTGAACAAGTTTAAGAAGAGTTACATCATCCTCCAACAATGGGGCCATGTCATTGTAAAATTTGGGATATAGCTTTACAGCTGAGGCTATTGAAATGCACACATCAACTTCAGATAAAATCCCTGCCCCATCAGCATGTGAGCTTCTGTCATAATTCGCTCAGCAAATGCGGTGAGGGTCTCATTTTTATGAAACCCAATGGTCAAGAACTCGGCTTTCAACTGCAACATCCTTGCAGTTCCACTGAACAATCGCAGCACCATCTCCTTAACTTCTTGGTATGAAACGGAATTATCTGAAAGGTAAGAAATGACTTGATCAGCACTCCCAGACATCCAAGGAGGAGATCAATAGTTTCGCCCTCCACCAATCCAAAGTTCCTTCAGTTGCAAACTCAAATCATCAAAAGAACCCATGAATATTTCCTTTGCAGTGAAATGGTGGCAGCTTATCACTGTAAACCTCCTGAAGCAACTCATCTTGTCTTTTGAGCACAGTATCCAATGCAAGTTTCAGCTTCTCAAATGCAATGGGCCCAGCATATCGCGCAGATTCCTTATCAAAGCAACCTGGATGTGGCATAGCTGGCGACTGAGTTTTCATCATATTGTTATTGATCAAGGGGCCCCTTGTAGTAAGCACCAACGTTGAATTTTGGCAATTCCCTATATATTCACTGAAGGGTTTATTGCACAGGGTTACACCCACTGAACAATTGGAACGGACAATATGATGATCGCCAGTTCCTCAAAACACTTGTAAACAATTAATTTGTAATAAAATGGGAGCAATTTCCCCAATACACTTTTTATTTTTATATAATAACTCGGCGGATCTCTTCTAGTCTGCTCCCTTTTTTCTTCTTTCTTTTTCTTCTAAAACTGTAAGGAGAGTTTCTATAACTCTTCTTTTTCCTACATGGTGGTACACGGTGCACAGAGCCAATGCAAGGAAACTAGCCTCAATACCAAAGCTACCAGAGCCCAGCAGAGGGTGCTGGAGCAATAATAGCTAAAGTAAAAAAGTGCGAGAAATAACCAACCAAAAATGATGCGGTGCACAAGGAGAGAAGTGATAAACGTCCCAGGTGGGAGGGTACCAGGGAGAACTAACGGTGCACTAGGGGATAATATCATTGTATTCAAATTGGTTTGGTTAATGTGGCGTGAGACCTCCTCAAAGGGGTCCGCGCACAGGATTGTTAAAAATAACATTTAATAATTGGTAAAATGGAAAATTTATTAAGAAAGTTGACCAACAAGGAGTGTTTATCGCAAAAACATCTTTAAACTGAGTTGGGGTAATTATGGGTCTGCGGATGTAGGCTCAAGCCTTGACGCTCCAATAGGCAAATGCTCCCATCCAATTTAGTCAAATACACCAAAACTGCCTTCACTCGTGTGATTGATTGCAGCTGTATTCTACCCAAACTCATAATTTTATAGCTTAGATGGGTTTTGAAACCCCGTTCGCCAATTAACTGAATCAAACCATCTTTGTTTGTTACATAGATCGTCCATTTTAACTCTTTGGATGACACAAGGGGCTGGGAATTTTGCACCTCATTAGTACCAACTTGGGCATATTAGGCTTGTACCCAGCGTTTGTCTAATATGTGCTTAAGGTCAGGAAAAGCCTGAAGTTTCACCTTCTGGGCCTCCTGTCTCCCAGTCTTATCCTTGGCGTTGGTTCCCACTTTCAAGTTGTTTAACCATGACAAAAACCTTTTTTCTTCCTATCCCTTGTTTTTCTGATATCCCAGTGACCTCAGTCGGTACCAAAACTTTTGCTTAGTTTATTAACTTCGCTGTATTCTCATTGGTTTCAGCTTGTTGTACTTCAATTCTTTATCGCCATGATTCAAGGCAATCCAAATCATCTTGAAAAATTTCAACATCATCTTATCACCCTATTTTGAAGGCAATTTGATATGACCCAATATAACCCATTATTGCCTCATCCTAAGGATATTGATACTTATAACTCTGAAACATCCTCAGCAGATTCTGCCCATTGAATCTTCAGCGGAATTCCTCCTTTGATTCGTTGGTCATAACTGTGGCATGTCATCCAGTAATTTAGATTAACGACAGGTGCATGATGTTGTAAGTATCAAACAACTCCAGGGTAGCATTTAGAACGCAAAGTTCAACGTGCCCCTGTGGGAGTGTAGCTGACAAGGGCCAGTAGCTTGTGGTTGGGTTGGTCCAGCAATTCATGTCGCCAACAACAAATGGGTCAGGGGTAGCAGAAGGGAATTGATAGCTGAGAAGAATTCCTGATATTCTTGTGCACAGGTTGGGGCATAAATGTTAACAACAGCGTGTACTTCCTCATCCCACAAAAAGGTGACTACAAGGATGAGGCCGTCGAGGTACAATGTTGACAAAATAAATTTAAAACTATGGGTCACTCAAACTAACACCCCACAGTGCGTTATCTTCTGGATAAGTTGGGAGGAAATATTGTTAACTGGGGAACCAGCGCCAATTATTGCCAAGACTTTATCCTTATATATGTCTACCTCTACTTGAACTACCAAAGATCTAAACTGTGAATTAACAGCGAGTAAAATGTCATTAGGAATTTGTAGTGAAGCAAATGGAGGATTCTGCCATGGCCAAGCTTGGGTCTGTTCAATGCATTAAAAGTTTTTTTTTGCCAATGCTTGGCTTTCCATAGAAAGCTGAACGCCAAAATTTGTTCAGGTAACTGAGCAACATAAAAATAAGAAAGAAGGAGATCTTTGTTTCCTTGAATAGAAAGAGGTGCGTCAACTTCTTTAGGCACAGCTGACATGAAACACCCTGAGGTGCTGGGAATAGAGCTAGAGCTAGAACAAGGGTCTTAAAGCACTTTATTGCCATCAGCATAGGGAGCCTCCTGCCCTATACTGACTGATCTTTTGTCAACCTACATTGAAGGACGCAACAAAAGTTTACAGTGTAGTTGAAACTCTTGAAATGGGTGCAGTATAATTCAGGTGTGGGCAAATTGGGGGTGTAACGGCTAACACTTGGAGATGAGGCTTATTGTTGTTAAAACGAGGTGGCTTGGCGGGTTTATGTAATTTGGCCGGAAATTCCAAAATAGCTTCCAAAATATGGAGGATGGACGTCAAGTTGGATTTTACCACTTTAAGATAAAGTTGAATTATAGACATATCTTTAAATGGCAAAAAATGAGGTGGTAATAGCATCATATAACGTAGGATGATTCCCTGCAACCAACGTTTGAGCCTTGAGGTAAAAACAATGTGCAAACTCATTGGTAGTCTCTCCCTTATTAGGGCTTATTCCCTTGAAGGTCTGTTTTTGGTTGGATAGAGTTAGGTCGCTCTAAAGTTTTCTGGAGCAAGGCAGCCTTGGTGTCAGTCCAAGTATGGCAATGAATTATATGAGAGACCATAATGTCCTGAGCCATGTGACTAAGATAGTTTGTCAGGTGTTTGGCAATTGGTGATTGATCACATCCACCATAGAGCTTTTGTAGAAATATAAGAAAGAGAAGATGCTTCCATCTCTGAGGACATGCTTTTCTTTGAATGAGAATTTAAACATACCACTTGGGGAGTTGGAGGCCAAATGACATGAACTGACATCATGATCACACTTTCACCTAACAAATAAGTGGTATCTTGTGATACTTTGATGATGAAGTGCATCCACTAGACTTCGTAGGTCGTCAATATCTTCAATTACTAAATCTAATTGATCATGAGCGGCATGAAGAGCTGATTTTGTGATGATGAGTTGGTTTAACTGCAGCCTTTCATTTTTTAACTCAGTATTTGCATCTCAGACATTGAGTTGATGTTGCTTGGTGGCGATCACTTTTTTCTCCAACCCATGTACCACATCAGGTAGGGCTTTCAAATTTCCAAGGCTTTCATGATGAGTGGTTAGGGATACTTCAGGGGAGAGAAAAAATCCATCCAGAGTGCTTTGAGATCCTTGGGAAACGCATCCTAAAATGAACATTGAGGTTTTTAAATTGCTTAATTAACGTCTGGAGGCGTTCATCAGATATTTCTGGATCAGAACTATGTCCAAAGGGGTTCTCTTGGCCCTGTAGGTCCCCATGCACGATCATGTCCATCATGACCAGGGGTCCCCGTTCA
>JAKSZP010014227.1:0-11406 GCA_022478985.1 Massospora cicadina | reverse complement strand
AGGAGCAAAACATTAAGATGCAGATTGTTTTTTCTAACCGCCAATGGTTGTTATCATGGCAGATTTAGCTGACATTATGTATGAGAAGATGGTGGTGATCAAATACCATGATGAGCTGAAGCAGGTGATCAAGGTATTAGATGGGCTCAGGCAGGATACTTTTTTACATGAGGGGGAACTATATAAGCAGATCGGAGACTTGACACTGAGTTTCCCTAAACCTTCTACTATATCCTCAATTATTATGGATGCTCATTGGTCTGTAGGACATGGAGGAGCATAGAAACGTTAGAGTTTTTGTGACCTCATTACTACTGAGAGAGCATGCATTATGATGTATTTTTTTTTTAGTACTAGATGGTCCCTTTTTTTTTTCTATTTTTTTTTTTTTTTAGTACTTGCATTATGATGTATTGAAGTTGGTAAGTTGTTGCCATCAGTGTCAAGTGGAAAAACCATTCCATAAGAAGACAACTTAACAGCTGGTTAAGCCCTAGTTCTCCTGATACATTATTTTCCTTGAGGTAGTGGGACCTTTGCCAACTAGCGCCAATCAATCTAAGTATATAATCATCACAATTGATCATTTGACCTGATGGGTGGAGGCCTAGGCCATTAACAAGTTTGAAGAAGTCACTACTGCCAAGTTTACTATGGAGTGTG
The DNA here is from genome assembly GCA_022478985.1 of Massospora cicadina. Taxonomy (NCBI): domain Eukaryota; kingdom Fungi; phylum Entomophthoromycota; class Entomophthoromycetes; order Entomophthorales; family Entomophthoraceae; genus Massospora; species Massospora cicadina. Next base: position 10,743 of record JAKSZP010014227.1, on the reverse strand, counting down.
TTATACAACACAGCTGCCCACAGTTTATTCTAATGGATAATGGAACCAATTTCACTTTTCACATCCTTCCCAAGTTGAACAAGTTGATGGCAATCCAAGGGGTTTTGACTACTCCCTATCATCCAGAATCAAATGGAATGGTGGAATGGGTCAATGGAACCCTAGTGAGCACACTCAGTAAATTTTTAAAGGATTGAACCCCAGAATGGAGTTCCCTTCTACCTACAGCTGTGTTTGCATATAATATCAGCTATCATTCATCCACTGGTAAGAGCCCTTTCCAACTGTTGTATGGTCTTATATCCAGCTCTGTCTGCCTTGCTTTACTCAGTGTAGAGGACACTGGTGGTGTGGACCCTCAGCAATATTTGAGTACTCTTATGGAAACGCTGATCAAGCTATAAACAGAAGCCTACTCCACCAGTTTAGCCAAGAAGATTTATAATCAGGCAGCTTATCAGAAAAGATGGAGCAGACTTTTGCTGTTTGCTGTAGGAAACCATGTCTTATTCCATGACCAGCATCGATTTGGGCAGAAAGACAAGCTCTCTAACATCTGGGCTAGGCCGTTTGAGATAATCAAGAAGACTGGCATGGACATCTACACCATTAAGGAATCTGTGAGGGGTCAGATTATCAATCAAGTTCATGAAAAGTTCCTTTGAGCATATATGCAGTAAGAGCATATCTTCCAGTCAAAGGGGTAATGTTGAAAAGTTGACATGACTGGACATTATGCTACACATACTGGAAGATTGGAGTGGAAATTGAGATGAGTCTTGAGATTGATGGAAAAGATATATGAAAATTAACTTGATTAAAGTGTCAACTATAAGGTAAATTGAGGGAAATTATGCCAAGGTTTTGAGTAGATGAGAACTTCTAAAAAAGGGAAAATGAATAGGAGACTACCAAGCTGAGGATGCATTCAGCTTAGGGAACCTAGATAAAAGAGTTGCATGGAGGCTTGAGAGGAGGTCTTTTTTCTGTTATTAGGTTATTGCAGATAAGTCTGAGATTATTAGAAGATTAATAAAGGTTGATAGGACAATTGCCCCATATATCATTTATTGGGTTTTATTAGAGTTGGCGATCTTTATATCATCCAATTTGGTTGCTCAGTGACTAATACCCTGTGTAAACTGACTCAGTGGAATCAAGCATTTATGCCAAGAATTAACCTCTGCAGTGCCAAATTTGTTCCTTGTCTAAACCATGGGCCCTTTTAACAATTCTTGACTAATTTTCTTTTTCTTTACCTGGACTAGGTTGACTTGCTCCTTGGGTTTCTTCTCCAACTTTGAGTGGCTAAATGTTCAGATCTCCCACATTAGTAGCAGAGGATCTGTAGCTTTTTGCTCATTTTTATACTTCAGGCTTGTTTCCCATCATGACTCAATTTTGTTGCTCCTTACTTGCCTCAGTAAATTTTATAGTATTTTGGGCTTGAGTCTGGATAAATGAAAAGGCTCAGTTAGGTGCTTCAAGGGTTGTTCCTAGCATTTTTAGATGATCCACCTCATAAGATTTGGACACCTGAGTCACTAGCGCTGAAGCCATTGTTTAATGCAAATCACAATAGGGCTGTTGTGCTGCTTTTATCATAATTTATATGTCAAAATCTAATAGCACTTTCACACTGGCAAAATATGTAATTCCTGGGTAAATCAGTCATCTAAAGCTGCTAGTATTTTATTTAAAATCAAATGCCCATAAATCTTGCTTGCAATTAATATCTACATATTGTTTTTTTGAATTTTACCATAATGACTTCTTTGCCTCATTATAAGACCAATTGTCCCATTTAGATGGGGTAACACCAGATTCTGACAATTGGTGTTCAGGCAGTTTATGAAGGTTACTGCTTTTTGTTGGTCACTAAATCCAAACATTGGCATCTCTAGTAATCAAAATAATTGGGGCATTATTCTGATGGAATGTGGATAATTTTGGTGTACTTCAAAACATATCTGTGGCTCCACTGGCAGAGGATTCCTGACCAATGACTTGATTGACTATAGGAGTAACTTTGAGGGTCATTTACAAAATTACTCCAAATGATTTATGTATATTTCTGGGTGGTGTAATCTTCCTGACTGAAGTTTTGTAGATGTTATATTCAGCTTCTTCCACCTTTATTTGCATTCAATCACTTTGGTGATTCTCTAGTTTCTCTATGCATTATAATAATCAAGCTAACTCTTTTATAATATGGTATAAGAGTTCTTGATCTGCTTTTTGCTCAGCCTTCTGAAATAATACTTCTTTAAAAAGTCCACCCTCCTTGCGCTTCAAGGAGGTGACTTTTCCATTGAGGTTATTGCTGAACTTCTAACTTTCTTGACCTCTTCTTCAACCTTCATCACTCATTCCTTTAATGTAGTAAAATTGGCCTGTGATGCCAAGTTGAGCACTTTCTTATCTACAGTTTTCCTGTTCTTTCCAAAGCTTTTGTAGCTTGTCTATTAATACATGGTTGATATGTTGTTATTGTTCTAGCTTACAAAACTCAAATAACTCTTGTAGTGAGCTCAATATGATAAACTATTTGGAGCTTTTTACTATTTTCAGATTTTAACTTGCTTTAGCTCCCTTGTTTAACTGCACAAGTTTCTTGTATGCAAATTGTATGGATTGTTAATTAATAAATGAATTAAGTAATATTAGTTTAAAGACTACTAATCTAGTTGTTCTTTAGTTAGCCAGATAATTATTAGGTCTAAAATTAAACTGGTGCTTGTCCTAATCTTGAATCCTTATGGAGTATCAGTAGGGATTTCTTCCTTATTCTGTAGAACTTAAACTAGGATTAGGATCAGAGGTTCTTCTCCCATCTTGTCATGCAGAGTCTGCAGAGATAACAATAAGATATATAAAGGATCTCTCACCCTTCCAACTCTGATCTCAAGAGCAAACATTCTAACTTATCAAAGTACTAAGTATTAGTTTATTTATTGGTTGTAGGGCTTTCATTCTTAAGTTTAAAAGATGCTACACCTGAGAAGCCTAACAGTCAATATGTAAGCCAATTAAGCTGCACAACAATTATATTTTTTTATCTAAAAGGGTGCCAAGTCACTGCTTAGTCATGAAAGCTAGAGTATCTGTCCTATATTGAGCACAGCAAAATAAAATTATTTGAGGTGGGTCAACCTTAGGATAAATATACCACACCAAGAATGTTTTATAGCCAGTACAGGTTTTGAACTCAAAACCTGCACTAGGGGTAGAAGCAGTTTTACCCACTCAGCTAACCACCCTTGAGCACAGCAAAATAGATATGTTGAAGTCAAGTATCAAAGCAAGATATAGAAATAATGATGTAACTTTATTATAGCTTAATCAGGGGCTTTTATATGTTTCAATTAACAATATAAACCATAAAAGGAAAAGGATTGATAAAGATAATAGAGGCGAAATCCAGAAGGAAGGCTCTTGGTCAGATAATATATTTGGATGTTAAAGTGCCTTTGTATCATAATTCATATAGAGCAAAACAATAAGTTGAATACCCAAGTCAGATGAGACTGTGTGTCACTTAGTTGATCATTTTTTAGCTTGTTGATTGCTACCCTTTTTTTGATTTGTCTTACTTTTTGGCCTTGAGTGCCACTACAAGTAGTTGTCACCTTTTCCTCAGTTAATCCATCATTTTAATGAGTCAAAAATTTATCTCAGGGTATTTTAGAATCATTTTGTTTTTGCCAGAGTTTTAATAAGTTTACTAGAGTTGTGCTGACTATCAATTTCTCTAGATAATTTTTTGAGATAATGGATTAAACTTCCCTTCTTGGATCTAGATGTTTCTTCAGCTTAGTGAAATCAAAAAGATCAATATTCTTTCATCATGTCTGTTGTAAGGATATCTGACATTACCCCCTTCAAGAATAGTGGCAGATGAGTACTGACGCAAGTATTGTCTATAAATGAAAGTAAATATTACTTCAGTTTTCAAAGATTTGATTGAGCATCTGTTTCTATGTCTGTAAGTGATAGCATGTAGTTATTCCAGATAAAATCTAATTTTTCTCTCTGAGGTGCTATTCAATTGTTATAATATAGGACTAAGTTTGAAATTTCATGACAGATAAAGTTTGCCAAGTTGCATTTGCTGCTTGACCTTCCCTTGTAGTCATATCAGCCAGATTTGTCATTACCTCTAACTAAAGTCCTATTATCTTTTGCCCTAATATTCTATAAGCTTTCTCAAGTTCTTTGATATTATCACTGGTGACTTATCAAGCTAATAAAGCTGGAATTTTAGTTTCTCTTCTATATAATGCCTTAAAGGGAAACAGTTTTAAGAATTTGATGAAAACCTATCCTATAAACCATTTATGCAATTAGGAGGTATTGGCTCTAGTGATATGGATCAGTAGTGGCCATCTTGCATAGTATTGAGACCAATACCCCATATTCTCTTTATAAATTCCTGTTAGTTGATGGGTTGTATGGTGCTGAGAATAATTGTTGAGTTACCATGCACATAGCTAAGATCCTCACTACTTTTGACATAAAATTATACTTATTATTGTTTAGTAGAACCTGTGGGAAGACATGCCTAGTAAATATGTTTTTGATATATAAAGTTAGAAATAGCTTTAGGAACTTCTTGTAGGAATGGCAATTACTTTAATCCACTTTATGAAATAATTAATTCATACTATTCTATATTAACTTCCTCCTGTGAACAAAGGTAGTGGACCTATAACATCTAAACTGATTGTATAAAATGGCTGCTAAGGGTGATAGGCTGGTACTTTTACTTGGCCTTAGCGCTTTTGCTTTTTACATGTGATTCAAGCATCTAAGACTTCCACTATAGAGGTTAATAGCATCACCAATAGAAGTGATCAGTGATCCATCTAAAATTTTTTGGCTCCTCCATACCTAAAGTATTGCGGGCATTCACTATCACTGGTTCCTATTCTGAAAGTTTCATGTAAGGTAGTCAGTCAATTTTGACTTTCTTGTAAAGTAATCTGTCAAGAACTTTTGTATTTTTTTTTAGTACTAGATGGTCCCAACCCAAAGAACTTTTGTATTTTTAGCATGTCTTTTGAGAATTTTTTATACTGTTTATCTTCATTTTTTATAAGTCTGAATTCATGAGGAGGTCATGTAACCATTCAGTTTCATTATTTTCTAAATATAATAGGGGCATTCAAGTCAGTCCAATTATATTCATATGTTTTGTTCCATCTTAGTGGATGATATTCATGCCATAGTGCTGAAGACTGAGAGCCCATCTGGCTAGTCCTCCTGCAAGATTTTTCATGTTTTGCAGCTATATTATTGAGGTGTGGTCTGTCAAAACTGTAAAATCATACTGTACAAGAAGGGCCAGAAATGTTTACCACCAGGGAAAAGCTAAGCACTCTTTGTGATGCTATATTTTCTCTCAGCTTGTTAAAGCGTTTTGTTATAATATGACACCAGGTGGTCAATGCTGTTTTTATCTAGTTGAGTAAGGATGGCATCTACAGCTAAGTTGGAGGCATTAGTGAACAAGATAAATGACTTCCTATAGTCCAGATGTTGTAAGATTGATTGTCTTTTCTAAAAACTCTTCATTAACTAAAATGCAGTTTGTTGCTCTACTCCTCATACAAAAAAGTATTTTTTGGAAAGCAATTTGACAAGAGGTTCAGTGAGTTAAGTGAAGTTAGGGATAAATTGATGACAATATCACATAATTTCTAAGAATACATGTATGTCTCAAAGGCTTAATAGCTCAGAAATCTTAGAGATTGCTTTAACCTTATCATAGAAGGGTTGAACTCCTTTCCATATTATAAAAATGTTCTAGAAATTTAAAATCTTGCTGGAAAAAGGTACACTTTGCAAGTTTTAGTTTAAGATGATTTTTCTTAGTCATTGAACCACTAACTTGAGGTGGCTTAGATGATCAGTGAAGTTTTTGAAAAACATTGTTATGTCATCTAGGTAAATGATAACACAGCTGAATAAGATCTTACATGCTGTGATCCATTGCCCATTGAAATGAGGCATGAGCATTGAATAATCCCTGTGGGAGCTGGGTAGTTTGGAATAACCCTTCCATGGATAGCAACATAAAATTCTCTTGGACTTCTGGTGATAGATCCATCTATCAACAACCGCTGGTAAGGTCCATAGTGAGAAGAAATTTGAGCCAGAGAGTCAGGCCAGGGCATTGTCAATCCTTGGAATTGGATAGCTGTCCTTCTTAGGCTGTTTAGCTTCCAGTAATCCATTACTATTTTGTAACCACCATTCTTATTATTTATGAGTAATTATGTGGGTTGACCATGGACTCAGGAGGGGACTAATAAGCCAGCATTCAATAACTGCTTATGCTCAGTCTTCATGTATTGCTCCTCTACCTTTGACTTCCTATATGGCTTCACTATGATAGGGGTTCAATCTCCTACATCAATGCTATATGTACAGTCTTTCATGTGACCATAGTCAACATCTCTTGTGGAGAGCACATCATGATAATCTTTAAGCATTGATGCACTTTCTCAAGTTTTCCCAATTTCCTTATCAGTATATTTGAACTTGAGGAATAGCACAAACTAAATTGTCTGCAGGTAGGCCAAAATCAAGGTTAGTACCAATAAAATGCACTTTGTAAAGTTTATCAGTTGGTAGTAATTAACCTTTACATATTCATGATGCTTTTTAGCTAGATATTATAGTTGGTTAAGTTCCCAAGTAACAGCTCAATAGGCCATTGGTAAGCTGGGTTGAGGTTTACTGGCAAAACTCTTAGTTCAAACCTACTTACTAAATTAACACTAGTTGTGTAGCAAGCAGTTCAGGGGTGTACATAGGGTTATGTTGGTAGAAACCACTCTTTGTCCTCCAAGTTTAATCTTTTTTAGCACTAGTAGTACCCAACCCAAAAGTGGAAGCTGCCACGCATCTTTATCTTGCAAATGGGCCAAATAAAGGGATTATTAGAATAAAAATTACTAATATAGCGCCTCAGCTAACAGCTTAGGAAGCTATATCAGAAGGGGAGGATGCTTAAAAAAACTTTTGTCTGGTGCCCACTTTAGCTGGCAGACCATGGCGGACAGCATTGGGGTGGAAACATCAGCAACATGTGGATGAGGAGGTGTAATTGTAGGTTTTCTTCAGTAATAAGGTTGGTGGTGTTCATCGCCTCTTCCTGGTTTAGTCTTTACATCATCAATGGCATAAAATGATAAATCCTCTGCTGCATCTACTGAGTCAGATAGCTTTTTTATGTTTCTTCCAGAGGTAGAATATTACAAAGATAAAGTTGAAACAGGGTACTAGACCATACAAGAGTATTTCTTCTTGCTGAAACCTTTATTATCCTTGACAAGGGGAACTTCATAGTTGAGGAGTGATATCATCCTTCTTTTAAATTGGAAACTTCTACATATTTGGTCATAAATTTCATCTCAATGAGAAAACATATTGACTGTTGCCAAGGGCAATGTTGGGAGCTGAAAACACTAATTTGCCAACTCATATTATCAGAGATGAGTATTTATCATTTGCCTTGGTGTTGTTTGGACCAGCAGTACTGTACTCTTGAGTGTAATCAAGGTCTGAAGTAAGCTTTATTTTCTTGATGAGGTGGGATGACACAACATTGATAGGTGATTAAACATCCAAGATAGCCATAACTCAGATATTTTGAATTACCACTTCCACTTAGGTGATGGTCCCTTTAATCTTTGGTGGAAGTCTAACACCTCCTTAAGGAGGAATGTTGCATTGTGCTTTTGGGTAGTCTCAGGACACTTCTCAATTTCCATCAGACCGTGGATGCTCAAGATGGGTCAGATCAACAGGGCAATGTACTGATCAGCATCACTAGCTGTATCAATTATCTGAGAGCACTCTATAACCTGACTGAGGTAGGTGCCTTTGGGAAATTGAGTGCCATTAGTATGTTTAGCATTCAACAGTACAGAATAACAAGCTGTTAAAATCTGGGCTGCTAGATGGTTGCTCGCTTCAGCGCCTAGATTTAACTGCACTGATATGTGGATACTTATGTTGATTTGATTAAAGTTTATTAACTGAGGCAATAATAGTATGAAGACTATTATTAAAGTTGAATGCCCATAAACCACGTTGAGTGAAAAGTCTAACGCTAGACTGGTGCTTCTTCACTTTAAAAATATACTGGTACTGGTAGGGACCACTTTCCCTATTCTCTTCTCACAGAGCCAAGTGGAGACTTGATAGTCCTAACCTAAGGATATCTGATCCTTGCACTATTATCTTAAGAGTAATGTTAAACAACCAATGTGTAACAACTTACTTAATATCAAGTTTAAATATACTTTTATTAGGGTAATTTTGGGGAGTTTTATAGTTAAAATTGACACACAACTTTTCAGCTATTTGCTGGGAATTAGCTGTGCTCCTATGCTGGTTTGACCAACAAGTGTTAGGCACCAAATCTTGTCAGGTTTTGTTGACTTGAGTTTCTTAGGCAGCATAATCCTCAGCTTTTCAGCAATCAAACAATTGGTGTTATAAACTCAAAACTAATTGTTTTGATCAATGACAATCTTACTCTCTACCTCCAGCATTAGAATGCTTAGGTAGCTTCTGATAACTCCCCATTCATTCTGCTCTGAACAATTCCCAATAATTTAACTATCAGTTGTTGTTCCCTCATTATACCTGTGCTCAATATCATCAGGGATGATACTCAACAGTAAACTCACCAGTTAGTGACTGTTGCTGATACTATACAATTATAACCATTTTGTCAATTTCATTAATTGGTCAATAGGTTGGATAATGTGGTCAACTCAAATTCCAACACAAACTCAATAGGTAAACCTAAAATGTAATAAACTGTATTCCCATGATATTCTTCAGAGTTATTATAGGGTTCATTTTCAATGTAAGCAAGGTGAGCAATTGGCAATGTTTCACTTTCTGGCACTTTAGGTTGGTTGGCTTTAGAGGTATGTAACCCTAAGTTGACCTTCCATTTCCCTGTTCAGCAAGGGCAAGATTCTTAGTACATATTCTAGTATGGTTGTTCTTCTTGAAGTAGTTGCAACTTAGTTTTTCCTCCTTTTTGAGGTTTGCTTCTTCTATAGTATAAACTCTAGGTTTTGTGGAGGCCTTTTGGGAGGTCTCTGGCTTGTGTATGTAAATTACTTCAAGTAAAGCTTCCTTAATGTTCAATAAAGAATTAAGGCTTCATTTAATGGATGTGACATGCATGGTTATGTTGGGGTTACTATGTAGATCAGCATTGACAGTGGCTATGGCACCATCCAGAGTCAGCATCTTTGAGGTTAATAGCATTTGGGCTTTGGTATAAATTTGGTCAAGAAATTTAGCAATGGTTTTATTTCAGCGCAGTGCAATTCTCATGAAGTCCTATTTCTTTATACTCAGGCTCTTCTTTGACCCAAATTCCTTGATGAGCGCTTCCTTCACTTCTCTTCAGGTATGCAAGTCATCCATATGAGGCACCATAATCTCTTGAGCCACATCATAAACAAGATAAAATATGCTTAACCTTTTGATGATCAGTTTTATCTACTATCATGGCTTCATAGATGTAGAGGAAAGATGAGATAATCCCTTCACCAAGTGTAACTTGTCCTACAAAAGTAAGCTTAAAGATAATGGCCTCCAATCTAGTAACAACATGTACTCTGAAAGCTTCAGATTCCAGTAATCTTAGTTCTTCCATTTCTCTGTTCAGTTAGCATTTCAATCAACATATTTGGTCATATAGAGGATTGAAATGTTGATTCATTTCCTCCAGTGTAAGCCTTGGAATAACATCCAGCAGATTGATTTTTCTTTGAAGAATGAATTCATTTTTCTACAAGTTCTTAACATAGATGTCCAAATCTTAAAAATGTTGGTGAGTGGATAAATGGTATGTTTTCAGAAAGCTTGTTCTCATCCTTCAAGGTTCCAATGCACTAATTTCTGTTGTCTTCCTCTCCTTACATTTGGTGCTTTGAAAAGGCTTGTCTGTAATTCCAGGAGAGCGCCCCCTCCATTTAAACTGATTAGCGTTTCTGTTTCCACTTAAAAATGGTTTGATAATGCCAGTTGCCCTCTCATCCCACAGGGTGACCTTGCCCAGGTGGTGGATGAGCAATAGGTAACAGCTTATTCTTTAAGGACACCAACACCAGTCCTGGTATTAACATTAATGAATTAATACAACAAATTAAGGGGTTTTGTGCTGAGATTTCTATGAATCAGCATTATCTTAGGGTGAAAGGTTCAAACAAAGTTGAGTGCAATGAGCCTTCTAACATTAAAGCCTGATAGCCTCAAGCCCTCAGCAAAAAAAGCCCAATAGGCACATACTTTTAATAAATAATTTTTTAAGTGTCAAATCTTTGGCAAAGCTCATCAATGGCATCAGGACAATGGAAAAGTAGCTGCCAGTCTGAAATCCACCCTGGACACATCATAACCTTTGCCAATATTTCCTGCTTGGTCAAACGAATGCTAAATGACTGGGCGCAGGCAGTTTGGGCATCCCAAACCCATTCCCAACCTCTTGGGACCACCTTTCATGTGAGGTGGCCTTAGGAGGTTCCCGCTGCCTGTTGGGTAAGATGTTATCACTTCAGTTGGTGGAACCACAGATCTGCAACTTGGAAATCTGTGGATGAACCAACAGTGACTCAGCCTGCCACTAATAATTTCAAAGTTGGTTCAAAACAAATCATTTTCTCCCTCCTTTCACTTAAAGTTTGCTGGGTTAGGTCAAATTTTGAG
>JAKSZP010014226.1:0-11432 GCA_022478985.1 Massospora cicadina | reverse complement strand
AATTTCAGTCCCAGCTGCTACTGCCAAAGCCACAGCCCTCTTCCTTGTTTGATCCATTTTCACCCAGCATGGGTGCACCCAAACCTTACTTTCAGACAATGGGTTGAATTTCACTTCACAGGTAGTACAAGAACTTACCTCATTATCAGCACTACCCAGAGTCTCGCTGCCCCTTACCACCCATATACTAATGGGGCGTTAGAACGCGCTAACAGAACTCTTATTTCCATTGAGGAAAGTTGGCCACCTCAGATCCTGCCCATTGGAATCACTACCTACCCAGCGCTTTGCTTGCCTATAGGGTAAGCTACCACCAAGTCATTAAGATGTCCCCTTTTAAAGCCCTATATGGGCGTGCACCTCAGCTACCAAGTAGCGTCCAGCCATTGCTCAAGACCTCCACAACTGAGAACTCTTAATTAACTATGAGAGCCTTAGACAAAGAAATTTCCAGCTTCAAGCCCTAGCCACAAAAGGCATCGTCAACACTACAGGAAGAGAGTCATCCCAATTTAATCTCGGCTGACCCTCTTTACCAACTTTTCAATTAGGTGACATTGTTCTCTTATATCTACATCAACATGGAGGCCAACAAAATAAGCTAGACGTTCTTTGGTCTGGACCTTATAAGGTCATTCATAAGGTGAAATCTGAGTACTCCATTGCTGATGTCAGCCAGGGGACAGTGGTCAATTAGGTTCATGCCGGTTCCTTCAGCCATATACTCCCCTCTGACAGGATCTTAATGGGTTTTTTCAGATTTGAGATAACAAACAAATCAAATTTCCCACTTCCAAATTGAGTTGTAATGAATTTACTCTCAAATCTATCTGAATGATAACAGCTTCAGGATTCTCATCCCCAATTCATGAGTCATGCGGGATGGAGTTTCTACCAATTTGGTCAAGTGGGTGGTGAAATACATTGAGGATGCCCATCAGGTGGTCAATCTGGAAGACCAGGAAAGATCCTGAATGAATGGGGCCATGAAGATCCTCAAGGCATCATGTCCCCACTCACCCTATAAATATTGACACCTTTTAAACTAATAAAATATTCAGTATTCTAACTATTTTTCTGTTTCCTTCTTATCCTTCTTACAAATTTGCATCTTCAAGACACCTTCAGAACTCAGTGTTAGTTTAGAGAACTGTGACACCAACATAGGCAATGGAACAAGCTGTGCTCTCCAGTATGTTATACTGGTTGACCTACTGGAATAATTTTACTTGAACCTCAAATGGAAGGTGCAAGCATTAGATATCTTCATACTCTCAAAACAGTGTATGTAGCTCACATCCTACCACTGAGCACAGGCTTGTAAGATAAATTAAGTCGCCCATCTTCACTGTTGGAATTCAGGTGGTTATTGAGCTTGCTAGTACATAAATTACCTGAATTCTGACAATTTTTCTGCAGGAGAAGTTATTTTTCTACTGACATAATAGATATCTCAGAGGTTTATAAACTTTTTATTAAATTAAACTAGAAAAGTTAGATACTATAAAAAGAGGAGTTTTTTGATAGTAATTTTATTAGATGCAAAATAGGGCAAAAGAAGAACTCTGACAATGTTTTACTTCTTAGTATTTAAACAATTTGAAGCTGGAAGTGCGAGGTCTGAGAAATTCATTATAATTTACAAGGATTAAAATTAGGGAATATGGGTTTTAACCTATCAGAGTTCTCAATTATCAGCTTGCTAAATGGAACAGCTGATGGAGGGTCAATACTGGATATGACAAGTTCGTTAGGTAAAAATTTAATATTTAACCCATTAATGGCGAGAAAATATTTGCACCTTGTGGGACCCCTCCAACCCTATAAAAGGGGGTGGCCTCCGCCTAGGTGTGTGAGGTAAACTGGAAATGGACCAGGGAAGAATATCAGACAGACTCCCCTGATTCCTCCGCATAATCAGTGCATTCCAACTACCAAACTCGTGCTATTTGCCTGAGAATTATGAATAAAAGTATTAACCCAATTTGAGGGGTTCCACCGATAATTGGCCAGGGTCTTTTGGCCAATATTAACATTATTTACCTCCAAAACTTTCTTTTCACAAAAATTGGACTTGCAATTGTCCAACACTAACCTTCTTTTATTTTAAGGCCATGCAGCGCCAATTAAAGTGGACATCCTGTTCAAACTAGTTGTAAAGGGGATATGGGACTACTAAATTTTGAGGTACACACACTGGATCTGGACCAAAGCTTTTCTCCAGATGAAGCAGTTGCATATGCGCTGCTCAGCACTAGCATGGGGCATCAACTGAGTTAATTTCAAGGGATCCCAAAAACAATCATGTCACAATCCCTTAGGTAGTGGATGCTGAATAGCCCTTGACTACCTTTTAAACGCCTTTAATACCACTATTGGAGATTATGCAACTGGGAGGTGAAGCTGGCAAGTTGGTTGTTCACACATGTGCTGCAAACTAAGGATACAATATGGTGGGACCTCAAAGCCAAGCGGGCAGCAATGGCTGCATCTACAACGTGGGAGGAATGTAACTGAATTGGGAATGAATTTGCCAACAAAGAAATCAAATCCTCTATAATAATTTGCCAATCACTATTGGGGAACACTCCCCAAAAGCACCGCCAAAACTACCATCTCACCACCAAATCTTTGATGACTGGGTGTAGGAAGGTCACAGCACCAACTTTAACCTTAAAGCTTGGCTACAGGTCTCATTAAAAAACTAATGACCATCCAAAAAACACTCTGCCACCTGGAGAATTTTACACCGGGCAATAAAAACAGGTAAACATTTGGGACCAGGGTACCCCTATAAGGACTTCCCAGTGTGCGCTGAGCCTGAGGTGGATATTGCCCACCATTATTTTAAATGCAGTATATTTAGAAAAAGTAATTGGTAAGTTATGAGACTACTGCTATCTGGAAAGCAACAGTTGCTAGATAAAAACCCCTCTCAAGACTCTTTTTTTACAAAGATACTTAGAAAAAACTGATTCAGCTCTTAGCCTTCCTCTACCATTAATGTATATGGGTCATATACTCAGCAATTGTGGCCAAAAATTGAGCTATGAGAGCCCCATTACAGAGGAATGGAGCAGAAGAAAATTTAGATTTTTACCAACCAGCTCAAATGGATTTCTAAATTTTCAAACCTTGTACCTGGACATCTTTGAGCCTCACAATTTGCTTTCATACCCAGATCACTAGTCAAACGTGATAAGTCCAAATTCAGACTGAAGATTAAATGGCGTGTAATCTCACCATTCCTCAAACCATGGCTAGTAATGGTGATTGCTGACCAGGAATAGTCAGCAATGCTAGTCTGTTCAGTGGCACCTGTTCTCAGTTTTTTCTCATTGGCCAAAATCCCCATTTCCGCCATCCCTCATGCCCTTATTTCTTTATTTCAAATTTTCCTAATAGAGGTATATAGTTTTTAAAAGAAACCAAACCTTACAGAATAAATGGGACCAAAGTTGGGGCATCCTTTTTTTAAAAAAAAGAAGATTATTTAAAATTGGTCTAGTATTTTAAGAGTTATGCAAAAACAAACATAGAAAAGAAAAAACATATACAGGTTGAATTGAGAACCTTTCCCTTTTTCAAAGGCAGTTAAAATTGTTTTGTGTGTATGGGTATTTAAATATGAGATAAATTATCTCCTAAAACAAATAAACCAAAAATAACTAAGCTTGAATCATATATTGCTAATTAGGAGAACCACGTATGCAGGGCTTTTATATTATAAGATAATTAAAATGTTAGTATGAGATGTAAAAATGATATATGTGATTTATTGGAAATCATAATTCGTTTTGGCTGAGAGGTTTGGGTTTGTTGAAATCCTGGTAAGGGTGCTGCTCACAGATGTTAAAAACTAGGATTTCAACATTTCTGATAGTTGCAGAAGTACTTAAACTTGGCAGCTATTTAAACATTTGGGTCCTAAAGGTAGCCCATAAATAGTACTGGCAACTGACAAGGAAGCTGGATATAGTATGTGATACTTTATTTGATAATAAACGGGGGTTTTATACCCTTTGATTAAAAAAACCATAGATTTTTAATTAAGATCTAGGCTGTGATCATGCGACATTTCTTATAAAGGAATCTTCATATAATGTGGCAATAGGTGAAGGACACGCGGAGATGACCAGGCTTCATGCTTCTTCCTTTGCTATGATGATTTGTTGACATCTCTCAGTGTAACAGTTCTATTTAGTGATGCTAAATTTTGAAAAATGAGCTCAATGTTGTAAATTAGCAGAGAGGTCAAAAAACAAATATGAGACGTATATAGACTACTTTATTAAGTAAAAAGTGTCAATATTAATGGGGTGTGTAGGACATGGTGCCTCAAGAAACTTCATGGCCCTGTATAATCAGGATCCTTTACTGTCTTCCAGATTGACTTCCTGGTCAGCATCCTCATTGTTCTGTGTAGTCCTTATGACCGCAGAGGTGAGGGCCATGCCTCTCAAAATTCTGGAAGTGGGGATGAGATTCCTGAATGTATTTCCATAGATTCTAATGCATGTGATGCTTCCTTATTGAATCTGGTATTGGTGCCTTCAGGGTAAGGTTTAATTTGCACTGGTTAAAGAGTCAATCTACCAAGGCTCAATTTGGGAATAAGTATTTTGACTCACTTATTATCTTTAATCCTAACAATGCCCCCACAATATCCTGTCAGAGGGGGATATAGGGTTGAAGGAATAAGTCATGTACTCGATTCACCACTATCCCCTGATAGGCGTCAGCAATGGATTACTTTAAATTTTTTTATGAATGATCTTATAAGGTCTAGACCAAAAAACGGTGAGCTTGTTTTGTCAACCTCCAGGTCAATGGTGATAAAAGAGATGAGGTCACATTATTGAAAAATTGGTAAGGAGGGTCAGCCAAGGTTAAATTAAAATGTCTCCCTTTCTGTGTTGATGACAATGCCTTTCATGGCTTGGGCTTAAAGCCGGACAATTACAATAGCTAAGGCCCTCATAGCTAAATCAGACTTCTCAGGTGCTGAGGTATTGATCAAAGGCTGAACACTACTTGGTAACTGGGGTAGTACACTCATATAGAGCTTTGAAGGGGGACATCTTGATCATTCATTAGTAACTTATTCTGTAAATTAGGAAAGCGCTGGGTAGATAATGATTCCAGCGAGCAGGATTGGACATGGCCATATTTTGCAAAATAGAGAAAATGGTTCTATTAGAACGTTTCATCGCCCCATTGGTTGATGGGCTGTGAGGGTAGTGAAACTATGGTTAGTATCAAAAAGTGAAGTAAGTTCTTGGACTACTTGTTAGTTGAAAACTAATCTATTGTCTGAAAGTAAAGTTTGTGGGCATCCATGTTGGGTGAAAATGGATCATATTAAGAAAGAAAGCCACGGCTTTTGCAGTGGCAGCGGGGACAGAAATTGCTTTGACCCATTTGGTCAGATGGTCCACGGCTAGGAGGATATATTTATGGCCATGCAGCCTGGCTTGAAGAAGGTCAACTAAATCTATGCTAATGACGCTGAAGGAACACATCAAGGTAATGACTGATTGCTGATATCAGGGACTGGCTCGATTTAAGATTGCAATTCATACAAGCTTCCAAGACCTCTTAGATAATTTCTACCATTTAATACCAATAACATCGTGTCTTTAGCCATTCATGAATCTTTTTATGTCCCCATGTCCCACGGTCACATGCTATTTTAAGATGACGTCAGTTTGTGAAGAAGGGTGGATTTAGGGGAGCCATCTTTTATTGACACTTTTATATAACATTCCATCCTAGATTTGAGTGCCTTGTATCATCTTCTGAAGTTTGGCTTAAATATCAGGAGTCTCCAACTCACAACTTTCTGGTCAGCTGACTAGATCGTACAGTTGTCTTCTTAAGTTAAGAAAGCCAGTACCAGTATTCTTGAGAGACCATTGGCATTATGGTGAATCACCCTGAACAATGGACAATAGTAAATCATAGCTCTGCAGTCTTAAGTCCCATTTGGCTAATTGGTATCAGGGTCCTTCAGCTTCTGCAGCAATCGGAGAGAGGAGTGATCAGTGACAATGGTGAAGTGGGTGCCATAGAGATAGGGCTGAAAACGCTTGATTGCTAACAAGATGGTCAGGCTTTATCATTCAGTCATGATATAGTTTAAATTGGCCTTGATCATGCTCTTGCTGATTTAAATTACTGGGAGAATGACCTAATTTTCATCATGATTGGCTAGGATGGCCCCAACGGTGACATTACTTTTATCTGTGAATAGCAAGAAAGTTCGATCAAACATGGATTAAAATGGTTTTAGTGAAGAGAGCGGTACTCAAAGCATTAAAAACCTGTTTTTGTCCTGGCTGCCACACAAAAGGAACGTTCTTCTTCAGGAGGTATAATAAGGGCTCGCCAGATCAGCAAACTGAGGGATGAACTGACAATAATATCCCACCATGCCAAGGAATACCTGAATATCCCTCAGGCTCTGGAGGCACAACATCTTTTCAATGGCTTCAATTTTGTCAGAAATGGGTTAGATGCCATCCTTTAAGACCTTATATCTGAGGAACTCCATTTTGGACTGGAAGAAAGAGCTTTTTGAGGGTATGGGTTTTATCAAGCCTTGTTAAATCGATTAAGGACTTCCCAAAGGTGCTCCACATGACCATTGAATTTCGTGAGAAGACAGGATATCATCAAGGATACTAGGACACATGACAACTCCAAGTCCCCAAGGAGCCCATCCATGGCGCTTTGGAAGATGGCTGGCGCATTACAAAGGCCTTAGGGCATCCTTGTAGGGTCAAGTAGCCCTTTGTTGGATATGAGCACATACTTGGCTCAGTCTTTGGGGGTGGCCTACACTTTCTAATATCCGCTAGCAAGATCCATTGTGGAAAAGTATCACAACCGGTGAGAAAGTAAAGAGAGTAGATGATTCAGGGCAAAGGATAACTGTCTTTCTTGGTGATGGAGTTGAGCCAGCGGTAGTCCATCACCACCCAATGATTGCCATCCTTCTTTTGAACCATTATGAAGATGGAGGCCAAAGGGCTGCGCAAAGGCACTAGTAGTCTGGCTTTGTTAGTTGTATGTGTACTAAAGCCACCTGGTCTTCCTCAAATTTTACTTTTTCAAAAAAGGTGGGACCAAAAGGGGAGCGTCCACAGTCTCCACATGATGTAAAAACCCATATATATTTCCCAAAAATTGTAGGTTGAGAAAATAAAGGTCTTAGTACTACTCTAATAATTCTTGAACTAGGCGCTTTTGTCTCCAGTGAGCTCCTTTAATACAGGTGTGACTAAAGCCACTTATGGGAGCGTCTCCAAACCAATATCCCTCAGGCTTCCAAAGCTGCATACATTATTAACAGCCTCCAATGGTAGAAGGTGAACATATGCGGTGGGGCTAATAGGGCCCATCACCCTAGGTTTGTCAGTATTGTTGCCAACAAAACTAATATGGATCTGGAATAGGCGGGATCTAGAATCTTTGGGCAGGTTAGGACCTCTTTGGCAGATGGGTTATCTAGACCTCATATCTCCAGCAGATATACAGTGGAGATGATGACATGAGCCCAAATATTGACGTCATCATGGGAATTTGGAGATATAGTGGTTGGCTTAGGTAGATATATTGGAATTCCTTCATGGCCATCAATGGCAGGTGGGATAACCGTACTAAGGAGCCCCTCATGTGATACTTGAGATGATTTATTTTTCTCTCATTCTCTAATAGGCAAGCCCAATCTTGGCCTCTAATTTGGAGTCGCGTGAGGGTTTAAAGATTAAAGAAACTTGATGCCCAGCAGGTATAGAAATTCTTCATCATAATGTAATACTGTGGAGTAGTCTTGGAGAAACTGTGTTCTGAGAAGAAGTCCACAGCTTAGGTTATCCAATGCAACAGCGGGGTATTTAAAGAAAACTTCATAAATCGGATAGGTAGGAAGAATATGCCCCTATGGATCATGTAAACTGCAGTAAACCACGCTTTATCCATGTAATACAGCAAATCCGGAGTAATTCTGAAATTTTCATAAGTTTGGATGAAATAACATTCAAAGTGTTTTGCTGTCAATGATTGTAAACTGAAATTTTATGAGCTCAGACAGCGATGTGGGTTAATCTTTTGAACTGTGGTGATTCATCGTGAGAAACATGAGAGTCATCAGAAGAAGAGTAAGCAGTATCAAGTTCTTTACTATCAATGAGTACTTTAACTTCTTCCTCAGTTACAATAGCTCCAGGTTTGTTAGAGATCATGGATGATTATTGAGGCGTGGTAGGGATGTCAACATGGAGCGCCTCGTCCTTTATGCTGACAGCCCTTTTCCTGCCTGATCAGTAAGTCGTTTCCAGCATGTCTTGGCGCTATGATGAAAGCCATAGCAGTAAGTGCATCATGGGCGAAGATTCTTCTGGTTTTTGATAACATGGACCTGAGGACGGTTGGAGGAGACAGAGGCGGTGGCCTTGAGATGCAGGGTCAACACAGAGATCATGATAAGCGCTTCTTTGGTTTCCTGAATGCAAGTAAAACCATTTTTCTGGCCAATAATGTGCATTTGAACCTCAGGATAAGAACCCAATGTGGTGATAACAGCAGTTATAACATTGGTTAAAGTAATGCGATTTGTGGTTACTAAAGGCTGCGCTTGGGCGTAGAAATGGCTGGTGAACTCCACGGTGCTCTCTCCTTTGTTTAGAAGGATACCCATGAATGCTTGTTTTTAATTGGCCAGGGTTTGATTACTGCCAAATTCCTGATTAAGGCGGTCCAGACCTGTTCCCAGGTGTGACATTCTTTTAGATGGGGAGTCATAATCTCCTGAGCGATACTGTCAAGGCAGGAGTGTATATGCTTCACTTTTTGCCAGTTGGTTGGTCTCTTCCCTGGAACTCTCATATGCATACAAGAAAGAGGCAATACTTCCCTGGCCGAGGGGAACTTCTCCTTAAAAATTAGGTTTAAAATTAGTTACAAGAGGAGTGAAGAGGGTATTAACACCAAGAAATGGAGCATGCTCAGAAGTTTTGGTCTCTTCATAGTCTCAGGGAGCCTTCTGAACCAACCATTGTCTTAAGTCCTTGAGGTCCTTTTAGATATCATCCTAGTTTTTGTTGAGAGAGGAGAATAAGACCGTGTGAGCAACATGCTTTTTAATGCTTGGATGTTGGAGCGCTGAAGAAGCAGCTGACTTTCTAAGTTGATCAGAAGTTGTAGGACCCTCAGCAGGTTTTCTCGAGCTGGGAAATGTGACTATCATCAAGCTTGGTGAAGGCGCTAAGATTATCCATTTCATTTGACAGGACCTCAATTGAGACCCTAGGGTTAAAGGGGATTCCATCCACTCAGAGCTTCTATCCTTGGGCCACATTATGGATTTGATCCCATAAGGTGGCTAGGTCAGTAAAGATGACCTTTTTTCAGGGGTCGTCAGGGTCGCCAGGAGTAGGCACTGCAGGACTTTAGGGCCACTGAGGACCAGGGGCTTTTGGACCCTTTAGGACCTAAAGACCTTTGGGACCTTCCATCCCCTTGGCCCTTCAGGCCTTTCACTACTGGAGGTAAAGTTTCAAGAGACCAGTTCCTGATAGTGCTTCTGAAGAGTCTGCACCAGGTATTCTACTTGGTGGAGGCATTAGATCCAAGAAGCCTCATGGAGTTGTACATTCTGATGAATTTGGTCCTCAAGTTAGCCTGAAATTCCGCTATCCAACACCACGAGCAGGTTTTGGGCTTTGTTGATTAATTGCAGTTATTGACAATGTCTTCTAGATTGTCATGGATAAAGGAGGAGGCCATGTTATAGTAATTGACAACATGAGAGTGTAAGGTTTGTGTAAGACCTAGTTTTTGAGAAACTTCATGATGATGCAAACTTCTTTTTGTAGAAGGCGATGAATGGCAGGATGAAAGAAATTTCAAAGAATGAGCTTAGTCCTCAAAGTTAGTTCTTCTGCTGGTAGTTTGGCCAAGGTATATAAATACTGCATGATAGAGGGCATTGAAGAAGCGCATGAGCGACTTGAGTGGGCTCTCAAACAATAAACATCATTTATAAACTGTTAGATGATTTCATTAAGATTATTGTATTAAAGCTGGTACTGATCATCATCAACAGAAGGTAGAGTGAACTGGAATGTGACCTAAAACTCTAAGCTTACAGGATGCATGGGCGGTACTTCATATTGTGAGTTACATATTCATCAAGTGACACTTATTGATTGATAAGCAGGTTGGCTTTCTTGACTACTACTATTCTCTATTGTTCATGATAGACGATTTCACTTGGACAGCTTGGAGCCCCTTGTATTGAGCACCACTTTTCTTGGTGTAACAGTTTTCTTTACTGATGCCAAAGTTTGAAAATGAGCTCAAAGCTGCAGATTAGTGGATAGTTAAAAAAAGAAAAGATTGCCATATATAGACTACTTTAAATTTTAAATTTATTACAGGGAAGGCTGACCAGGGGATGGACACTTCAGAAAAGACACTAAACAATGAAGCAGACATCAGCGAGAGGAGGGCACTCCAGAGAAGCAAACGCTAACTTCTGTTACCAGCGGGAATGCCAAAAGAAGGAAGAGGGGTTACATGTGCAGGGGCTTGCACCACTATTGAGCACGTGTGGAGGAAGGGGTCTGAGATGATGAACCAAACTGGGAACCAGGAGGAGACCAACTGGCGGCAACGTGGTGGAAGTGTAAGTCTTGGGGAACGTCCTTTGGCTCTGTATTGGGCCATCTTCCCGTTCCCAAATAAAAAGACACTGAAGAGGATGGCGGTACCTCTCATCACTCAGGGCAATCTCGCTCATGTAATTGATGAGCGATGGGTGACAGCTCTTCCGCTTCAGATCCCACCCCCAATACCCACACTTACCTTGGCAGAACTGTTGCGGGGAATTAGTGAAATCTGTGCAAAGATTACTAAATTGAAATCGGTCAGATCTAACTCAGTCGGTAATCTAGCTGATGCCCAAAATTTGAATGGCTGTAAAAGCATGAAGAATGAGATATCAGCCAGATCGCCTGACAGTTCCAATTCAATCACTAAACCAGTAGAACAAATAATGGGCGCCATTGATGAGGGTTTGAAGCCCTCTGATAGTAATTTGGGCGTTGCGCCCAAGTGCTGCTGTTGACCAAACAAACGGTTAAATGACCAAGTGCAGGCAGGTTGGCCATCCTGAAACTGTTCCCAACTAAATAACCCATCCCTATATGGGATGGCCTTGGGGGATTCCCGTCGCCTGTCAGGACAAACACCATCATGCTAACCATCAGAAATGTAGCTGAGCCCTGGTTTGGACATTTGGGGTCAAACTGACAGAGACTCAGCCCGCTGCCAAATTTTGCGATGTCAGTTTCCAAAGAATAAACCCGCCCATTCCCAAACAATTCACCGGTTAGGTTGAGTTTGTGGGTCCCAACCACATCCTGTCA
>JAKSZP010014225.1:0-11487 GCA_022478985.1 Massospora cicadina | reverse complement strand
TGGATCAAGAAAGGCCAGGAGTGGCTCACTGCATTCCAAACCAGAAAAGATATTTGCATTTTCAGGTTATGACTTTTGGGCTTAAAATGCACCTGCTATTTTTAAAAATCATATAGATGTGGCATTGGAGGACCTTCTGGGTGTATGTGCAGTTGCCTACATGGATGATTGTTAAGTTTTCCTTGATCAAGAGTCTCATGCAATACAACTGCAGCAAGTGGTGTAGAGTTTAGGAGCAGTCAAACTTATGATGAAAAACAGTTATTGTGAGTTCTTTAAGTCCCAGGTCACCTTCCAGGGCAACTTTATGTTTGACCAAGGCCACATGATAGCTCCAGACAAGGTGAAGGCAATTCATGAGTGGCTCACCCTAACTTTAGTCAAGGAATTGAGAAGTTTTTTGGGGACGTGTACATTTATTAAAGAATTCACACCAAACCTTTCTGAGGTTATAGTGCTCTTGTATAAGGCAAATGAGGCAAAAGTGCTCCAGTGGTCTTATTTTGCAGGACGACTTCCAGGAAGTAAAGTGCACCCAGTTGTCTACATCCATCCTTCATCATGTAGATCCAGAAAGTAGGTTTATTGTAATTTTTGATGCCTCCAACTTTGTGATAGTAGCTTTCTTTTTACAAGTGGGAAGAGATGGAGATGAGCATCTGGTAAGATATTTTCCAATAAAATATCCTTACCAGAGTTAAACTATGTCATTTATGACAAAGAGTCATTAGAAGTGGTTGAGGTGCTGACCTTTTGGCCTCATCATTTGCATGGCTCATCCCTACCATTCTGCATACACACTGATTATCATGCCATATTTTTCTGTGAACCCATTTTCCTGACCCCACAGAAAAATTCTGGCATGAGACCCTGGCCCAATTTTTGTTCTACTATGAGTTTACAAAGAGCAAGGAGAAATGGTTTAAGAGCATTGAGCCAAAACCCTGCATTAGCTTTAGATCCTAAGGAGGAAGAGGTACACAATGCCCACTTGATGATCCCACTGGGTAATATTGTGTCCCAAGATCCCTCTACCATGGCACATGTTCCAGCACTTTCTCCTCTGGAAACTGCAGAGGAATATGGTATGTTCAGAAAGATAGTCCTTTCACAGCCCTTGTCAGATGAGTATACTATGGTCCTTGCCAAGAGCATAATAAATTATGAGGACATTACCAGGAGTTACCACATTAATGATGAGATATTGTGATTTCAGGGGCGCCTATGGGTTCCTGCTGGACCACTTTGCATAAAACCATCTGGGACCATAATGATGGGGTACCCGTTTAACACCCTTGGAAGATAAAGACTCTAGAGCTGATCTGCCGCACTTATAATTGAAAGGGATTAGTCATGCAGATTTCCAGGTATTATAAGGAGTTTCTGGTATGCAGTCAAATGAAGCCAAATTGCTAGTCCCTCATGGTTTTGTTGTACCAGTTCAAAAGGCTAAATGGACTTGGATTTCCTTAGCGGTATATTTTATTGTGGTGTTACCTACTTCTGAAGGCTACAATGCCATCATGGTAGTGGTGGACCATTTTATGAAGTTTGATCACTTTATCCCCTGTAGAACTACAGTAACTGCAGTGGAGATGGCTAGTAAATTTTCATGTCTCATGTGTTTGCCCTTCATAAGGTTCCCCAGAAGATAATTAGTGATTGAAGTCCCCAATTTCCTACTGTCTTTTGGAAAAAGTTGTGTAAGACGCTTCATATTTGCCCTTGCCATTCCACTGCCTATCATCCCTCAGTCAGATGGGAATTCTAACAAAGTGAACCAGTGCTTGGAACAGTTCCTGCAGTGATACACTTCTGCAGACTATTCAGATTAGGTTTACCATCTTCCCATAGCCTAATTTAGCTATCACAACACACAACATGCCTCCATTAGTTTTTCCCATTTTTTGCTAACTACAAGTTTAACCCCACTTTCAACATAGAGCCCAGCTGTGAATCTAATTTGGAAGAAGTGGTGGACTTTGCAAAGACTATTAAGAAAGTATATCAGGGGGTGAATATGAATTTTGATGCAGCTATGCAAGATTATAAGGAGTTGCTAAAGGTAAGAGATGAGTAGGTCCTGCATACAAGAAAGAAGATTTTGTGATGCTTGATGCTAGAAACATACCAATCAAGAAGACATGCAAAAAGCTGGGACCAAAGAGGATAGGGCCTTACTGCATTAAAAAAGGTGTGCCATGCCTCATATTAGTTAGATCTTTCATCATCATTCCAAATTTTTGCATCTTTCATTAAAGTAAGCTGACATTGTTTGAGGCCCCCTACCAGAGACTCCAGCAGCTAATTTTGTTGATGGGGAGCCAGAGTGAGAAGTAAAGGAGCTTGTAGATTCTCACCAGGTAAGAAGTAGGCTTGAGTACCTGGTGTTGGGATTTTTTCCCATATTCCCAGCCTGCTAGATTACCAGGAATCGCTAGGGGATAATTCCCTGAGGCGAGGTGAATCAGAAATTGGTTGACCCGATTTTCAGAGTAACTATGTTTGGGGGATTTTGGGATATTCACCTGGTCATATACATCGGGGATTGATCTGGACAAATTTCTAATATCTCATCAGGCGGAGTTGCTGACAAAATAGGGGCATCTGATAGTGATTAACTATCAGGTGTACCAATTGGGATCAAGGTTTCATCACTGACTGATTGGGAATGAGTAGTAAGTTGCAAGGCGAGTGATGCTACCTACAACTAGTGAATCAATCAGTTGGTTAATGACCTGCCTTAATGGGTAATAAGTCCCATTACCTAAGCAGGTTGCTCACCAATTATGGTTGGTTCACTGGGATCAAGAGGAAAATGTTAGGGACACGTTTTCCAAATCTTTCCATTTAGGTCTTGAGGATGTCCAATGATGGAATCCTAGCTATGATGGGGAGGACCATTGCTGCCAAGATGAGGATGAGTGATTCAATGGCAACAGCTGCCATTTCATCAAAGAGGTGTCAACTGAGGGTTAGACAACCGAATCCCCACTATAAATTCCCTTAGAATTCACTCATAATAAAAACTGTATTTACCAAAACAGTTTGATAGAGAACAGTTCTCTAGTTTTACATCCAATATATAGTTTAAGAGTAAACTATTATCAGCTTTCAATTGTTCTAATCTTCTCAAGGATAAAATTGCTGTGTGCAATAATTGGGAGACTCTTTTGTGAAAAGAGTAAAGATCTGAGCGGGGATCTAGAGAAGAAGGAGAAACAATTGGGGATTGCTGCTAACTGTGTGTTGGACTGAAGAGACTATCACCAGGGAATCTCAGAGAAGATTGGGTTGGACAGAACAAAGGAACGAATCCCTATATCAAGACATCTCAAGTATTTTGAGAGGGAATACTGGCTGAGCGTTGGGCTGAGATTTAAGAATTTCACTCAACTACAGATATTATTCATCATACTATTATCAACCAATAATATTAAATACTATACAGCGCAGGCGAATTGCACAAGAACCAAACCTGTGCAGTAATAAGTTTATTAAGTAGTTTGCTGATAATAACCAGACCAAAAATCTTTACAAGTTGGTGCTCACTACAGGGATGTAGTTGAGTAGAAGAACTTAGAACATGATGTTCTATGAAAATGTTTCTAATTCTGGATGTGAAGTGGATCACATTCATTGGCATTCACCCAGCTCAGAAGTGGAGCTCTGAGTGAAGCAATTTTAAGGGTGCTCAAGTTCAGGGAAAAAACTTGCAACCTAGATATGGAACTATCTAGAGCTGCAGGGAAACCTGTTTCACTGGACATCTACTTGAGATGAAGAGTATCAGAAGGACCAACTCAGTTTGAAATTGGATCTTCTGGAAATAGTCCCAAGAAACAGTAGGACCAACTCAGGTTGAAATTAATCCACTGGAAATAGTCCTGAGGAACAGCAGGATCAACTCAGGTTGAAATTGGGTCCGCTTTAAATAGTCCTGAGGAGTGAGTGTTTAGATGAGGCATTGTATGAAATAGGAAGCAATCAATCAGGAGAATTGGATTGCTATGCCAATGAAAATATGCAGTCAAAACAGGAAATGATTGATCCAAGATAGTGGAAAAAATCATTTGACTCAATAACATTCAACCAATTATCAGAAGTTGCTGGAGATGAGTTCATCAATTCAGGAGAAATTGGATGAATCTAATGAGGCCAGAACGACCTGTGTAATTAAGGATAGCCATGAAGACTGAAAATCATTTTCAAGAGAAAAATGTTCTGAACAATCGGATGGAACTGTTGGCTAATGAGATATGAGGATCCAAGAATCAGTTGCCAAAACATGAGATGAAATTAAGACCTGTTGGACGAATAATCAGTTGGGTTCCAAGGCCTAATATATTCAAGAGTACTGTCAGAGTTGGCAAGTGTAGCCTATACATGAAGAAACAGTGCTGCTGTTTGTATAGTGAGGAAGGTCAATAATAATTGGAAGTATTGAGCCTAAGAGAAAATAGTTGCAATGTTCCCAGAGGGACCTCTGAACCATTAAATGGTTATGTCCTGAGATTTTGGTCAAGTCCCAGAAGAGGACCACTGAACCAAATGGATGGTTAAATCTTAAGAGGATAAGATTTTGAACCATGATAACTGGTAGGTCAGAGTTACCTAGGACCCAGTTTGGATGAAATGGAAAAGGAGGACCTCTGAACCTTTTTGTAGGTTGCAAGTCCCATTGAAAAAGAAAAATACAAAAAAATATATATAATATTAAAATATTGGTTTTTATGGTCTATGAGTTTCAGACCTAATGTAACGCACTGGCTCCTTCCAATGAGCCACAAATGAGTTGGGCAACAGGATCCATGTTACAGACCATAGGGCTGACAGGGCTCCTGATACTACTCTCCTTGTGCGCGCTACAAGATTGGACAAGCACCCCCTGGAAAACAGTTGCAAATATACTTAACCCCAGCAACATGCCTTGACTCCAAGACAAGGTATAAAGGGAGGCAATAGCTCTCCCAAGCTCACTCTCCAAGTCCAATTCTTGTTGATTCAAGCCAAACATGGCTGCAGTTAGGCAATATTTATAAAATAAACTCAAAGTATAAATATATGAATTTTAAGTTCTTTTTTATTTAATATTGGCCAGGTCGTTAGAAAACAGAACTGAGAAGCCTCCAGCTCCCAGTTCCTTCCTTATATACACATGCTACAAGCTAATATAAAATATAACACAAGCTTATGGTGCTAATCTGACTGATGCTTGGTGTAAACCTTACAGCAGGATCTCGGAATCCTCACTCAATGGTTCTGTGCCAGTTCTGATCCTCAACAGTTCCGCACCAGTTCCATTTCAAATTCCAAACAAACCGCGAAACTTCCAAGCACCTGTTCCATTCCATTCTTGATTTGAATCCAAATCGAATCTCAAAACTCCCCATTTTACTTGATTCTCGTTTTCCTCGACTTGGACCCCATCTGGCTCCTTGGCCTCCTTCAAGCTCCTGCCCCTTAGGCGTCCCTGCCAGGACCAACTCCCCCTCCTCCTCCATACATCCAGACACAGCCTGCCCTGTCTTACCAAAGATCAGGGCAATGTGATGCTGAGGATAGACCTCAACTGTCACACCTAAGAAGCAATGAGAAATTCTGATGGCCAAACTGAGGAAATTCCACCCTCAATGAGGAGGAATTATTGGTCATGGTATCTGAGATTATCAACCTATCTGTTGATTGAGAGCAACTTGCTGATCTGATGGAAGGTCAGCAAGAGGAGGTGCTCAAATTGTTTGAAAAGTATTGGAGAGTATTTTCCTATAAATGACCACGATTTGGGATGCATGAGAAATGTGTTTACAATGTCAATACTGGGGAAAATTCGCCAATCAGGATGAGTTAAGATTGCCAGCATGATTTGCCAAGAGTATCAATCTATTAGAAGATTTATTTGGGATTCTGTCAGAATAGCCAAGCCCTTATTAATCTGTTGAAGGATTCAAAAAAAGGATTTATATGTCATAAAAAGGTGCAGGAATCCTTTGATGAGCTACGTCAGTACCTAATAGATTCTCCAATTTCGAAATATCCAAATTTTGATTGAGAGTTTATACAAACTGATGCTTTGTTAATGGTGATCAGCGCCATACTAAGCCAAGTGAATGAGCTTGGGGATGAACATCCGGTGGCGTATGTGAGCTGGACACTCTCAGCCACTGAGTGGAACTACACCATAACTGAGTGTGAATGCCTTGCAGTCATTTATACCTGTAAGCAGTTTCATGTGTACATCCATGGAATGCACTTTAAAGTGGTGACAGACCATTCTTCGTTGCATTGGCTCCACAATTTGAGAGAACCAGAAGGATGACTGGCCCAATGGGCACTTAAGCCACAGGCTTATAATTATGAGATTGTCCACCAAGTGGGGGCTACTCACCAGAGTGCGGATGGCTTAACAGTTACCAATGGTCCAGATGGTATACCCACAGGTGGATGAGCTATTCCAGAGAATAGTCAACGGAGAAATTGGGAATGAGCCCCAAGAAATCCAAGGTGCGCTTTGGAAAGTGATGGAAAACACTGAGACCATGGATAGACAAGTGTTTAAGACAATTAACAGGAAGTGGTTATTATTCCTGAAGTCATCAGAAAGAGCAGCTATCGTTCAAGCCACTCATAAGGTTGTTGGGCATGAAGGCCTGAGAAAAACAACCAATCATATTCGCCATTACTACTGGGAGTCAATCAACTACAATGTTACCAACTATCTAGCTTGTTGTGTGGAGTGCCAGCTGCACAAGCCACATAAGAATACAACTGGATAATGACTGGTCCGCCCTGGATTTTCCTGGCATATGGTGTCCATTGATGTGATGGGACCACTGACAATGAGCACAAAGGGAGTCAAGTACATAATAGTTGCTATCAACCATCTGATGAGATGGGTCAAGATGAAGGCCCTGACAAAAGTAGATGCTACCAGAACCATGAAGTTCATCCTGGAAAAAGTAGTATAATGACATGGATGCCCGCAGGTCCTGCCTAGCAATAATGGGACAAACTTCACGTCTCATGTGATCCCATGACTGAATGAGATAATGATCAGAGGAGTCATGTCACTACCTTACTGGCTGAAGACGAATGGACTGATAGATTGAGTGAATGGAACGCTGGCCATGATGCTGAGGAAGCTGGTCACAGGAAGAACTTCTGCATGGGAAATGTACCTGAGTTCAATGATGTTCACCTACAATATCAGTCATTATATGGCGATGGGAAAAACGCCATTTAAGTTGTTATATGGGAGGAAGGCTGCGTTGCCACCAATTTTATATTTGGTGGTAGAACCAACATTGGGGATGAGTGCTGAACAGTAATTAAACTGACTGATGAATATCCTGATCAATATGCAATTGCAAGCATTTGATACTATGTTGAAGAAAAGTATAAAAGTGAAATTGATGGATAATAAGAACTGACTAGCCTTAGCAGAATATCAAATAGGCAAAAGAGTGGCATATTGCAATATTCATGGTTTCAGAATAAGAAACAAACTAGATGCATTGTGGTCAGGTCTGTTTGAGATTATTGCTAAGATGGCGACTGACGCCTACTCTATCAAGAACCTCTTGGATGGAAAGTAGTAAATTGAGTCCATGCTAAGTATTTGAAGCTATGGATCAATGATTAAAAACAAAAGAGTTCCCAAAGGACTGATGAACCATTAAGTTGGTCATGTCCTGATGATTAGGTTAAGTCTGAAAAAAGGACCTCTGTTCCAATCTAGATGTTTAAGTTTGAAAAAAGGACCTCTGAACCATAGAAAACTGGTAGGTTTAAGTACCTAGGACCCAGTTTGGGGGAAAAATAATAAAAAAAAATACCGCTGAACTGAAACAAGGTCAATTACCATGAAAAAAAGAATAATAAAAATAAAAAAAATTGATAGAAGATATTAAAAAATCTTATAAACTTCATAGAAAAAACTGATCTCTTTTTTATGATTTTTAATTTATTAATTGTCCTTGATATGGGGTGATTCCGCCTATGTTGCCTCTTGAGGGAGAGAGGATGGATCGCAGTTGGAATGAATACCCTATCAAAATCAATGTGAGATTGGATGCTAGTGAGGGCTAGACCTACATAAAACCAAGTTCTTTGAGTGGATTCAGATCCCTGAGAGAAAGCAACTAGGGGAAGTGAAATTGAAATGTCAGAAGAAGCCAATTGTAAACTCTGGAGTGGGGAGGAAAGCAACAGTATAGAAAGAGGCAGTCAGCATATAACCCCAAGTAATCCCAATATGGTACTGGAACTGGAAGATTAGTCTTGAGCGCCTGACAATGGGCTTTGTCAAGAACGCCAGACATATGGGCCAGCAGCAAACAAGGGATGCTTGACGGAGGTTGCTGAGTCATGCCACCTACTAAAGCCATCAGTGGAAGATACCAATGAGAAGTGCCAGAGATGAGATAGTCATGCAGGGAGTGAATGGCATCCTGTAAGTGATGACTACAGGCTTCTTGGAAGCTGAAGCTGAAGGAATGGTGAAACCTGAGAGAGGCTGGAAGCTTCATGGACCAACTTCAAAGAACTTAGCTGGCAAAGTGAAGATCATAAGTGGCGGTGTCCCAATCCAGGATTTTCTCAAGATTGGAGGGATTCAGTACTAGGGACAAAGCCTCAGTGACTTGGGCCCATAATTCAGCATAGGGGAGCTCAAAATGAATACTGTTACCAATGGTGAGCTCGCTAGCCAATACAGTGGGTTTGTAGTATTGTCCGAGTTGGAAGAGGAACTCAGGAAGCAAGTCCAATCTGGAAAGAAAAGAGCGATCAAGAGCAAAAGGAATAATCTCCAGAGCATCCATAATGATGTTCAGTGCATCTGAAAAAGGAGCTGAATCCAGGAGAGTTTCAAAATTGAACTCTGGAATTAATAATAGAGGAAGAATCAGCTGAGAGTTGTTTGAAATGATTGCAAGCCTGGTATCAGAGGGATTAGTTACTGTTTCTGGTAATTCGATGGAAGGACTAGCTGCTGGTGCCAGACTAGACGTATGAGTCCTGAAAGGACCATAGAAGAGGTTTCATAACGCATTCCAACTCATCTGTTGAAAGAGCCAAAGATCTTGAGCATACAAACTGTTTAGAAGCTGTTGATACCACAACTCAGAATTTGACATATGAGCTGGATGAGAGGGGGGATGTCAGACTTATATAGAAGTTGACATGGTGCACTCTACAATTCATTAAGCTCCAATTTTGGAGAAATTAATCTTAAAATTAATGGGATAAGCTCTCCAAGAGAAGAATTAAGAATGACTTGAGCCAAGAGGTTATGAGAGAAATAACAAGGGCGAACATAAGTAAGTATTCTTAATTGAGCCATGAAACAAATATCGATGGCAAGAGTCTCCTGTCTAGGATGAGGAGAAAATCAGGAAATTGAGGACGCCAGACCAAGAATCCTGAATATGACAGTGGTTCATATGCCCTGATGGGGGGAAACTGGATCCTGGGATTAATATCATCATGAGTAAATCAATCAGCCCAGCATGACAGAAGGTCATGGGGACTGCGC
Organism: Massospora cicadina; assembly: GCA_022478985.1. Classification (NCBI taxonomy): domain Eukaryota; kingdom Fungi; phylum Entomophthoromycota; class Entomophthoromycetes; order Entomophthorales; family Entomophthoraceae; genus Massospora; species Massospora cicadina. Next base: position 1,952 of record JAKSZP010014225.1, on the reverse strand, counting down.
TCTGAGTAGGCAGTAGCAAGGAGGAAGAGGAAGAGAGCTGCATGCTGAAGGTCATCCCAAGCAGCATTGAGTATTGATGATCATACTCCACTTGAGCCAATAAAGTATTCAACCAAGTGTCTGAAGTGGTGTTCTCATGCCCTGGTCCTTTTCTCACTGGAAATCTAGGCAAGAGGGGGGATGTGTTGGGATTTTTGCCCATTTTCTAGATTGCTAGATTACCAGGAATCGCTAGGGGATAATTTCCTAAGGCGAGGTAAATCAGAAATTGGTTGACCCAAATTTCAGAGTAACTATGTTTGGGGAATTTTGGGATATTCACCTGGTCATATACATCGAGGATTGATCTGGACAAATGTTTAAGATCTCATCAGGCAGAGTTGCCGACAAAATAGGGGCATCCAATAGTGATTAACTATCTGGTGTACCAATTGGGATCAGTTAGGATTCATCACTGACTGATTGGAAATGAGTATTAAGTTGCAAGGCGAGTGATGCTACCTACAACTAGTGAATCAATGAGTTGGTTAATGACCTGCCTTAATGGGTAATAAGTCCCATTACCTAAGCAGGTTGCTAGCCAAATATGGTTGGTTCTCTTGGATCAAGAGGAAAACGTTAGGGACACGTTTTCTGACTCTTTCTGTTTAGGTCTCAAGGATGTCCAATGATGGAATCATATCCAGGATGGGGAAGACCATCGCTGCCAAGATGAGGATGAGTGATTTAATGGCAACAGCTGCCATTTCATTGAAGAGGTGTCAACTGAGGGTTAGACAACCGAATCCCCACTATAAATTCCCTTAGAATTCACTCATAATAAAAACTGTAATTACCAAAACAGTTTGATAGAGAACAGTTCTCTAGTTTTACATCCAATATATAGTTTAAGAGTAAACTATTATCAGCTTTCAATTGTTCTAATCTTCTCAAGGATAAAATTGCTGTGTGCAATAATTGGGAGACTCTTTTGGGAAAAGAGTAAAGATCTGAGCGGGGATCTAGAGAAGAAAAAAAAATTGGGGATTGCTGCCAACTGTGTGTTGGACCAAAGAGACTATCAGCAGGGAATCTCAGAGAAGATTGGGTTGGACAGAACAAGGGAATGAATCCCTATATCAAGACATCTCAAGTATTTTGAGAGGGAATACTGGTTGAGCGTTGGGCTGAGATACAAGATTCTCACTCAACTATGGATAATAGTCATCATACTATTATCAACCAATAAAATCAAGCACTATACAATGTGGACAAATTGCACAAGAACCAAACCTATGAAGTAATAAGTTTATTGGGGTTGTTTGCCAATAATAACCAGACCAATAGATTTTTCACCTGGTATTCTGGAAAGGGTTTAATGCAGCTGAGAACAGTTGGGTATCAGTGTCAGGATTTGAGATAAAAATCATATCAAATTTTCATCTTCTGAATCTGGCCGTGCCAAATTGGTCATCAAACCTAACCAAGAAAAAACTCTTTCAGGATCACTCTCACATATTCCTGAGTCACGTGGAGCATCCTTTCCACCCTTTCAGTCAGGTGAGCGATGCTGCTTATTGAGGACGCCCTCAAGGAGGCCATTATGAAAGATCAGTAAAAATCCTGATCAGATGAGGCTCCAAAGATCCCAAAGGCACTGAGTCCCGATGCACCCTATAAATATTGAAGCATTTTAATTTAATAAATTATTTGGTAAACTAACCCATTTTTCCTGTTTCCTCTTTGGTGCTCTTTTCCTATTTTCTAGCTTTGAGCCACTGCAAACCCCAGCGCCAGTCCAAGGAACTGTAGCACCAACAAAAGTGGTGCTCACTACAGGGGGCTTTGAGCTGACCTAAGTGAAAACATCTATCACATAAATGGAAACCAATAGCAGCCCTGATGACCAAACGACTGGTCAATTGAGGAGCATTACTCAATGGGTTAGTACTTTGTGGTATGCAACGCTGCCC
>JAKSZP010014224.1:0-11523 GCA_022478985.1 Massospora cicadina | reverse complement strand
ATTGTTGCTTCAGTCATTATCTGACAAATTGATCAATCTTAAAAAATAGGCTAAGGATACCGATATCTTACTGCATGCTTGCAAATCAAAAGGGGAACTGCTCCAAGCGAAAATTGAGATGCTGGAACTCAAGTACAATGCACAGAATGAACAGAATTTTGAGCTATCACATCAATTAGATGAGAAAGTAGGCATGATCTGAATCATTAAATTAGTGAAGTTTTTACTGAAGCTGGTGATCCTTACCCTCAATTTTCTTCTTAAGCTTCAGATTCCACCTCTTATGTTTCCACTCAATCAGAACAACCTGGAGTGCATGTTTTGACCACCAATGCTACCATAAGATTCAAGCCAGTATTCAAGGACAAATACTCACTGGGGAAGGCAGCATTATCTCTTTTCTCTATCTTTATGAAATGGCATTAAGTGAGGCCACGAGTCACCAAAAGATGAATCACTTACCTAATTGCCTTACTCGATTGGCTCAATGTATTATGGTTCCCCACTTAATGACTTGCTCTACTTGGGCTCAGGTCAATGAAGCGTTGATAAAAGAATTTGGGAGTGAGTAAACCTTATCCTCACAAAATCAGGCTTTTATGGGTATACAGCCCCACCAAAATCAATCTATCAAAGACTTTGCTCATTGGTTCTATCAGGAAGCTCAAACTCTAGTAGCCTGTGGTTGGTTAAACTTGGATGATGCAATTACTGCAGTTCTGTTGGCTTTTACTTCCTAGACTCAAATGCAAGTTTATCTAATCAGTGTAAAAAAGAATTTCCGAAGTATTTTGGACATTAAGGATGCCTTATTGGAATTTCCTCCTCAATTTTCCAAAAAACCCCGAGTTTATGAGTCCCCTAGACCTAGTCGCCCCAAAGTCTACACCATGCCTGAGAACACTAGGGCGATCCAGTGTAACTACTGCCATCACTATTTCCATACCGAGGATCATTGTTTTAAAAAGGAAGCAGATGAGAAGAAGAAAAGAGATAAGCCCAATAAGATTCTCCACCTTAAAAACTTTTCTTTCTCGTTGCAATCACTTTTGCAACCTATTCAATTTAAGACTGAATCTAGTTTGATAATCTCACAGAGGAGATTAGTTTGCGCCCATTTCAGGGAGAGTTGGGCAAGTAAGGTAAGAGGAGCAGGTGGAAGGCCCGCGGCCTCCAACGTTCAAAAACGCCTGGGAGAAACCAGTGGAATAGACAAAAATTTTAAAAAACCAGCGGTCACTATTTCCCCAGAGATACTCGCATGGCAAGAACGATGCAACCAGTACATCAACACGCCACACTCCCAGCCACTTTTGTTGGTGGAATTTGGAGTCCGCGTGTTTCTGGACATCCAACAAACGGCCTTATGGGAAAAATTTTGTGAAGATGTGCACACAATTTTCCTGAATGTGGTGTACGTCGCACCTCACTCCATGTCACGCGGTTGTCTGGACCTAGGTTTTGAAAGCAAAGAGGCAGCAGATGAGGCTGCAGCAGTGCGCGTAGTGGTTGACCTCCCCGAAGGGCAATGGGTCGTTGAGACCAAATGCACCAGATGTACAAAATCAAACAAATTTTCCTCACGTTTGACTTTTTGCCTACTATAGTAAAACGTGACATTTTGGAACAACACCTGAAAGATGGTCTCACCATATATGGTGAAATACAATCTTTTAAAATGCAACGCTTCACGCTGATGCCACACCTGTTCTCCGGCAAAGCCATCGCAGTCCTGACCCCAACTGAGGAGATCATGAAGGACCTAACCCAGATCCCGCACTCCACTTTTATTGGTATCGCAGGGTATACCACCCACCCATTCTGGGTGACTGTAGACAGCGCGCCCCCCATTTGCACCCACTGTGACGCGTTTAGCCATAAGGTGCATGCATGCCCCACCAAGGAGGGCGTCACATTCCAAGAGCACCCCTTGGCGGCCATGGCCAGCGGAGAGGTGCACTATGAACCAACTGCAAGCACCTAAGAGGCTTTCCTGTGGGGAGCACAAGGCTGCTACCTACTGGTAAAGCCTATCTCCCCACAAGAGCAGAAGAAGGCCAAGCAGGCCCACAGAGCCGCGGCCAAGGAAGCGGCCAAAGCCACCACCACTATCCCACACTCACAACGCCAGGAGGACATGGAAACCTTTGCGGCGGAAGCAACTTAGGAATCCATCAACCAATCAGATTGGGAAGCCCATGATGAGTGGGCCACTCAATCTAAGGATCCGATGGGTGATTCAATCTCACCCAATTGTTGCACCCAAGCTCCAGTCAAAACTGACTTGGGACCCATCCCAACTGAAATATTTTTTTGAACCGCTCAACGGTGCACTGAACTCATCTGCACTGCAAAAGATTTGTCCGACGTCAGGAAAACAAAAAACAAAGGCTAAAGCCAATGCAACTCTTTCCACAAAAATTAACTAAACCCCAATAGCGTTGCTGCTAACACCCGCGCTGCTGTGAAGGCCCGTGGGGATCTAGAGGAGGCTGGTGGGCCCAGGTGCCCACCCCCTTGCACCTAAGGTGTGAGGGGGGGAACCTTCACTTTAGGGACGTTGAACATCACCGGACTCAAGGCCTCCCCATCCCAGGCTAGGAAACTGAGTTTTTTACAACACAATTTACCCATGGATATCCTGGCCATCCAGGAGTCCCACTGTCCACAAGGTTCCAAGGAAGCTTGGAAAACAATGCTCCTCCCATCCCTATCCTTTTGATTGAAGCACTGTGGGGTGCTAATTCAGAAAAATAATTTTTTCAAATTTTTATCTTCAGAAACATTCCTAAATGGCTGAGTTCTCATTGTCACTTTCTCGTGGGCCGATGTAGCGCATGCAATCATCAATATCTATGCCCCAAATGGTGCACATGAGCGTCGGGAATTTTTCTCGTTGGTCAAATCCCTCCCGCTACCCCCAGACTCTTTCCTAATCAGCAACATGAACTGTTGGCTAAACACACCAACAGACGAGTGGCCTTCCTCACCCCACGCCCCCCAGGGTTACATAGAACTGCGCGTCCTAAAGGCCACCCTCAGTTTAATGGATGCACTGCTGTGACATGCCCCGCTGCTCAAAAACATGACGTGTCCCCATGTCCACAATGGCCAACTAAGGTCCATGACCCGCATCGACCTTATCCTAATGCTAGCGAAATTCCAACCCCACATCTCCCACTTCAAAACAACAAAAATGGAATTCTCTGACCATCAACTGGTCTTGCTAACCTACCACCTACCTGTCACAGCTGCTAAGGCCCCACACTGAAGCAAAATCCGCCCCTCTGAGTTTGCGTCACCAAGATTTTCCATGTGGGTGGAAGCGGCAACTTTGGCAAAAAATTTTGTTGCACCATTTTGCACGAACCCCATTTCCACATGGGCAACTTTCAAAGATGACACCATCCACCACTCTCACCATCTCTCCTCCAGATGCTCACGAGTCACATTGGTGGTCATTTTGTGCGCTCTGTCAGAGTTGGCACACCTGGAGTCCAACATCCCAGCCACAGGATACAGCTCTGCATGGGGCCGGAAGTGGGTGGAGGCAGCCGCCCACCTCAACGCACTCAAAAGGCAACACAAACATCGGGTTTGTGTTCAGTACAGGGCCACACACATTGCAAAAGGTAACAAGTGCACCGCATATTTCTTTAATAATTTTTTGCGCCATGCCAGAGCGTGGTCTGCACACAGGTGCAAAGATCGGATGATTCCATTGTGGATACGCCAGCCAAAGTGGCAATCGAAACACAAAAGTATTACTCTGAGTTGTACCAATCTGATCCAATTCAGCCAGCTGAAGTAGCAGAATTTCTTGACCGAGCCCACATCTGTACCGTTTTCTGATACCCAGAAATAATGAATTTGATTACTCCGACCAATTTATGGACAACCATTCGCAGTGTGCCAAACTGAAAATGCCCAGGCCCAGATGGCATTCCATATAAATTCTACAAAAAGTACTTCAAATATATATCCCCAATACTGTTGGCCACACTTGACCAGAGCCTTTTTTGGAAATGCGCCTCCTGCCAGGAGGACATGAGGCCTTTACCATCACACTCTTCAAGAAAGGGGATAAGCTAGACTTAGCCAACTGGCGCCCCATTTCTCTAACAAACACAGACACTAAAATTTTAACAAAAATCATGGCTAACCGTTTAGGGACTGTAGCATCTGCCACCATCTCCCCAGAACAATTTGGTTTCATACCCAGAAGGTCAATTTGGGATAACGTGCACTCTGTGGCTAATGTATGTCAATCCACAGCCTCTGGGGCACTTGTATTCTTGGACCAACAAAAGGCCTATGATAGAGTAAACTAGGAATACCTCAGGGCCTGCCTCCATCAATTCCGCCTACCCCCTCGCTTCATCAACTGAGTGATGCTGCTCATGGAATCTGCATCAATGGCAGTAAGTGGCCCTGGCTTTCTAATGGAAGTAGTCCGCCCTCAAAGGGGCTTGCGACAAGGAGACCCCCTCAGCCCACTCTTATACAACTTCAGCCTTGACCCACTACTGCAAAATGTGAATGCCCAACTCACCGGGGTCCATGTGCCAGGCCAAGCCCCAGTCAAGATAATGGCGTTTGCAGATGATTGTGTGGTCGGGGTGTCTAATAATCAAGATGCATGTGCGCTTGAAGCTCTCATCCAGGAGTATTCCCGGGTAAGCAACGTGACACTGAACGCTCTTAAAACCGAAATCATCCTCCTTGGTTGGTTTCAGAACTGCTGGACCCCAGCAATTAGTTCACAACCCGGCCCATCTGCTCACCCACGTCCTCGCCCTACTAACTCAACACACACCGCCCCACTGGTGCTCCCCTTTGCGCCACGTCCTACCATAGGACTGGTATGCCATCTGGGCGTGTGGATGGAGGCAGGTGGATACGCATCAGCAGTAATGGAGTGCCGTATTCTGGATAATGTGATAAACGAATCGCCTCAGTCAGAGCCCACCCTACTTCCCTTACTGGCAGGGTTGTTTTATCCAACTCTATGCTCCTCTCCAAAGTCTGGTTCAGAGCCCACGCCATCCCCTTCTCCTCAAGCTTCTTCAAATCCTTGTATGCCTTGCTGCAAGGATGGCTTTGGTCAGGCCGCCCTCCACCAGTACAGCTAGAGGTCATGTTTGGCCCTCATCATCATGGTGGCATGGGCCTGCTTGACTTCAAAGCCCATGCTGCCAAGATCCTGGGCACCTGGATTGTGGCCGTCACCGCCCCTACACTCCCCTCCCAACACTGGTCCCGCGCAGCCCACTCCAACTTCTCCCGCGCCTTGGGCCTCAACAATCCATTGAACCCCCACTCACTGATGAAATACCTCATATCACACACATCGGCCACAGGTCCTCACGGGACTAAAACCCACTACAAACGAATCCTACTCTCCATGCGGAGCGCTGAGTGGAGAATTCGTATTAGTGGACATACAACCCAAAGAGGCCGCCCCTCTCCTCAGTTTACACAAGAGGTACAGGGGCTACCCATCCATGATGGCGTGATCCCCATACGGCCCCATGTCCTATCCAGGGTGGACTACCTGGACATGATGGACATCACTTACTCCATTGAGACCCAAAAAACTATCTGGAAATATGTACACCATCCTCTGTTGCAGCCTCAAGTCCGCTCCCATGTGTGGCGCTGCCTGAGGCAGGTGTATCATACAGCTGAGCGCTCTAACGCTTTACACTCATCCTGTGTCATGTGTGGCCAGTATGGAACGCTGTTTCACCGCCTGGAGAAGAGTCCTACCTCTAAAGTGATATGGCGCGAATTCCAACGTCTTCTTGGCCAGGAGCAAACACATCCCTTCAGTCTGTCAAGAGATATGTTTGCTATATCCATGGTATCCCCCCTTCCACCCTCCCTCCGTACTCTGGTGGTCGCAATCACCATGTGGACTATCCACACGATTGTCTTAGATGCCATCGCAGGCTCCACCCCCACCCTCCCAAAAGCTGTCCACAGATTCCAGTCTCATTTGGTGGACCACTTTCAAGCGTGGATGTTTGGATACCTCCCACCGCGTCGCTGACAGCTGGTCTCCTCCTGGTTCCCAGTCGGTTCATCAAATCAGACCCCTTCCTCCACACGTGTTCAGTTGTGGCTACGGCCCCTCCACACGCTCCCTCCCCCTCCCCATAAGTGGCGTTCCCGCTGGCAACAAGAGATAGCATCGCTTCTCTGGGGTGCCTTCCCTGGTACTAAGTTTTGTCTCTTCTGAGTCATATTCAGAAGTGTCCGTCCCATGGTCGGCCTTCCCCGCAATAAATTTAAATTTAAATAAGATTCTCCACCTTGGAAATGGTATGAGTGCGCAGCAAGAGCATCAAAGTTTGATTGAGTGTAATAAAGATGAACATTCTTCTTATTCCTTGCCCTCCTTGTTGGCATTATCCTCTCAGTTTGAGAGAACCATTACCTGTATTGACTTCCAAGTGAACCAAGTTAATGCCAAAGCTATCATAGATACTGGATCCCCATTGAATGTTGTCTCATCAAAATTGGTCAAACAGATCAAATTAAAACCCAATATTTCTTACTACAAAGAATATGGCATGGCTGGACCTCAGAGTAATCAGTCTATTGGAGCCTTTTCATCCCTTCCCCTAAAAATTAAAAAAAATTACAATCCCTGAAATTGTACTCAATAACTTGAGTTATGACCTACTTTTAGGGATTTAATCTTTATAAGAATTTGATGGAATTATCAATTACCCTAACTTGTCGTTGTCTCTAGGATATAGAGTTCCCTTACTTTTACACAATAATGCTTCTACCTAATATCAGTTATGTCTGCTAGAGGGAACAAAAAGGTCTTATTCACTTCAATATCACGTTGAAGATCCTTATTTAAAACTATCTCCTAATTGGCTGATATTGAAGAGGAAATGCCTATTTTCTCCCCTGATAAATTAGTCATTCCACCAAAATCACAAGTAATTGCTAACACTTCTTTGCATTTTTGATTCCCAAGGGAATTTTGTTACAAGTTCAAGGCACAGTCAATCCTTCTGCTAAAGAGCTCTTGCTTTTTCCTGGAGTATTAGATTATGCTTATTCAGGATCATTATCTGTCTTACTGGCGAACCTTATCAATGAGCCAAAACTGGTAGATCAAGAGCATCCAATTGCTTATGTTGTGTTACTGCCCTTATCCCGTATCTATGATGTTAAACCCTTTGTGAGTCTACATGACTTTGGATTGGAAAGTGATAAGGAAATCCTTACTGTGGTCCTACTATCAGAAAACACCTCTCTAGTGACCAGGAGAAACAAGTGCTTCAATTGTTAGATGAATATTCCGACATCTTTGCTAAGCATACTTATGATTTTGGGAAGATGAAAGGATTAATGCACTCTGTTGAAGCTGGTGATCACCTTCCTATTCGTGTGAAGCCCTATTGTAAATCTAAAGTAGAAGAATCCCAGGTTACCAAGGAGTTGCATCAATTGTTGGAGGCTGGATTATTGAAACCCTCCAATAGTCCTTGGCATCCCCATTGTTATTGGTTAAGAAGAAAGATGGTTCTCATTGAGTCGTGATGGATAATCATCAACTGAATGCTATTACTTGATGGGATTGTCATCCCTTACCTAGGATTGATGATTTTCTTAGGTTGTTGGCTGGACCCACCTAATTTTCGGCCATGGACTTAGCCAGTGGATACTGGCAAATCGAGTTATCACCAGAAGAGCGTGCCAAGTGTGCCCTGATATTAAGTTAAGGGTTGTTTGAACCAACTCATATGCCTCAAGGACTAAGCAATGCCCCAGCAATCTTCCAAAGGGCTATGGACAGTATGCTACGGGATCTAAAGCTTACTTGCATTCTAGTATATCTTGAAAATATTACCGTGTTCTCCAAAACTTTTACTGAGCATTTAGACCATCTAAAAGAAGTTTTCAGCTGAATTTAGGGCTCTTTATTAAAACTCAAACCATCCAAATGCTCATTCTTTCAAAATAAAATGGATTTTTTAGGACATCAGGTTTTAGCTAAAGGGATTTGACCCCTCTTGGACAAAGTTCAAGCCATCCAAAGAATGCCTCCCTCCTCTTCTTTATGGGATTCAAGTCTTTCTTGGCATGGTTGGGTATTACCAACAATTTATTCCCAACTTTGCTGATATGGCTGAACCCTTGTTTCACCTATTGCAAAAAGGTTTGTCCTTCGAGTGGGGGTCAGCTCAAGAACAGTCATTCAATTCTTTGGGTACCGCCTTGATCAAGGCACCTGTTTTAATTCATCCCCAATTTGATAAGCCTTTCTTTTTAAATACTGATGTAAGCAATGTCGCTTTTGAGGCTATCTTATCTCAGTATGATAAAGAGAAGAATGACCATCCTGTTGCTTTATATAGAAAAACTTTGCCAAAGGCTGAAAAAATTATAGTGTTACTGAGCGGGAATGTTTGGCAGTAATTCTAGCAATTAAGCACTTCTGTCCCTTTTTATACAGTGACCATTTCACTTTTATTACCCATCATTCTTCCTTACGATGGTTGCAGAACATGAAGGATACTGACGGGAGGTTGGTCCATTGGGCTTTAAGGTTGCAAAATTACGATTTCTCCATTGTTCATCGCTCAGGGTCTCAGCACCAAAATTCCGATGGGCTGTCCTGACTGCCTATTCTGACCTTGGAACTAGAAAAATAAGAACGCTTATACAATCCTATTGGACGACCTGAGTTATGGGATCAAGAAACTGAAGAGAATCAGCCTTTCTAAAATCAATTACCAAAGATATTATTATTCAAGATGGAGCTTTGTATAAAAAAGTCAAATCCAAGTGGTTGCCCTTTCTGCATCCCAACTCTAGATTTCATGCTGTCATGGAATGACATGAGCAAGTAGGCCATAGTGAGTTAAAGAAGACTCAAGAATGGTTGAAGACTCAATACTATTGGAACAACATGACTGAGTTTATTTGAGAGAACCTTGACTCATGTCTTATCTGTAAAAGCCATGGAACTACCAACCCTACATATCAACATCAATTTATTCCCCTGACTAAGGTGTTTGAGGTGGTCAGCATTGACGTTGTAGGTCCTTTTCCTCGGGGATTGCATGGCCATCAGTATATCATCATGGCTGTTAATCATTTAACCACATGGGTTGAGGCCATTTCCATTGCTACCCCTTCAGCTAAGACTATAGTGTTATTCCTATATCAGCATATCATTTCTCAACATGGGTTCAAGGTCCTTATGTCAGATAATGGGACTAACTTCACCTCGCAACTTATACAGGAGTTATCCAAATTATTTAACACTACTCAGCGATTTATTATCCCATATAATCCATCTACAAATGGGGTCATTGAACGAGTTAATGGGACCCTGGTCTCGATTCTAAGAAAGATGGCATCCAATGACCCAAATTGTGGAATTTTTATTTTCCTAGTGCCTTGTTTGCTTATCAGATAAGCTACCACCGCATTATCAAGATGTCCCCATTTAAGTGTATATATGGGCGGGATCCCATAGTCCCTTCTAGTGTTCAGACAATCCTTGGAGAAAGCATCCAAGGAAATTCTGATTTAATAATGAGGAATTTGGCCAACGATATTATCCTTCTTCAGGCTCAAGCAATGAATTCAATTGAAATAACCACACAAAAAGAGACTCAAAGAAGCAATCAACACAAACTGTCTTACTTGAATACCAGATTTGGGATTACGTTATGTACTATCATTCTTGGCCTGGTGGGCGGACTGAAAAGTTGGGAACTAATTGGTCTGGTCCCTATAGAGTTATACTTGAAAAGAATTAGAATATTCAATTGTTCATTATGATACTGGTATAGTGGTAAATCATATTCATCCTAGGTTTTTAAAAAGTCATCCACCACTGCGATCAAATCTTGAGGGGGGAAGTGTCAGGATTTCACCAAATTCTCATATTTCTGAAAAATCCACTTCATCAATTCCCCCACCATCATTGAAAGGAGCGAACAATATATCTCAATCTATAAAGGTTAACAATCAATCTAATCCTGATAATATGCTTGAAGATTTGATCACGCAGAGATTAATTTGCTCTGATAGATTATAAACCGTTAAAAAGCCTATAAATATTCCCTCTTTTCGAAAATAAAAATTAGGTTGAATTAAAATATGTATTTTCATTTAAATTTATTGCCTTTTTGTAGAATACACCTAGTGTAACTTTGAGATTACACCTGACCCATTGGAAGTGTAATTCAAATTTTCCAGAGTTGGCCACCCCAAATAAATTTAAAAAAAATAGAACTTATGTATTTTATTTAAATGAGGTAAGCGGGCCAGGGGACGGACAATACCAATATATGTAATGGGATAGGGGAGGTGGTATAGCAAGATTTATGCACCCCATAGTAGACGAGCTACCCCTGTTGCAAGCTGGTACCACCAGGTACGGGGGGGTTGAGTGTGCTACTGAAGGGGTTACCCCCTATTATGGAGCAGGTGTGGATGAAGGGGTCCATATGCAGAAACCCGACTGGGAACCATGATTCAACAAGTTGTTGTTGCTTTGGCCTCATGTATCTGTATATCCAGGCTTGAAAGTGTACCAGTAGGTGTAGGTGGAATCTGTTATTGTTCCACGGATGGTGGGTACAGTTCCCAGAAGGCGTGCAGTGCTATGGTGTGGATTGTCCACGGTGCAATGGCGACTATTAGGAAGCGGAGTGTGGGTGGTATCAGGGATTAAAGTTGGAGTGTGAAGAGGCTTCTGGAGATTGATAGCTCCTGGTCACTTTGGGTTCTTAACAGATGCGCTACTTCCCGCCATATGGCTCTAGATGGGGGGTATGCTTTGAGGTGGTGGTGCAGGGTTTCATCTCCTCCACATACTGCGCATGTTGCATGAAAAGAGTTGGAGAGATATTCTATTCTGTAGGTTCTTCTGAAGCAATTCCAGGTGTTAGCTTTTATCCTTAGCTAAAGGAGTGGATGATTCTTTAGCCTCCATATTGCCTTCTGTGTTGTGAGATCATATGGGATGTCTAAAGCATCTAGGTAGTCGATTCTTGCAATAAATGGGCCACGCCATGTTTGTCCCTCTGGGGGTGGTCCTCTGGTTTCCTTAGCGTGAAGAGATCTCTGAGCCTTCATCTTCCCTGACTAGTGCCTGTGAGAGTGACAGTTCACCCCATGTGATGAATGGTGCGGAGAAGGCATTTAAAGTGAAGGGGGTTCCACGTGGACCCACTGCGTTGGGGCAGTTTGCAAGGTATGTGAGCAGGATGGATTGGTTGTGTGGGTTGGATAGTTTTAGCTCCTATGCAAAGTTGGCCCTCGCCGCTCTGGATCAGTGTTGTTGTGGGAGGTCTGGGGCTAGGCATTCCTTTATCCAGGTGCCCAATATACAGTTGGCATAAACCTCAAAGTCTATTAGGCTCATGACTCCACTGGAGCGTGGGCTGAAGAGTGTTTCCACCTGTATAGGTGGCTGGGACCTAGGCCACAGCCATCCCTGGATAAGTGCGCGGATTGAGGATATGAATTTAGGTGACAAGG
>JAKSZP010014223.1:0-11580 GCA_022478985.1 Massospora cicadina | reverse complement strand
AAAAAATTTGTAGCAAGGACCACTGCTGAAAAATCGACTTTACTGGAGACAGAAGGCTCTGTAGTTGGCAGGTCAACCAGTATGAAGCCTGGATGACCCTTGTCTTTTTTAGGCAATGGGGCCAGCAGCGCCAGCTGATTCTTAGGCATGTCACCTGCGCCCTATCAGGGATCCCCTCAGCCTAAAGTCCAACCAGCAAGAATAAACATAAATCTATATAAAAAAGAGAATAGGCAAACGGAGATGTTAAATGAAAGGGAAGCACCAGGTATTTTTACTCAAAATGGTCTACTGCGCCCATCAACTACCTATTGGCACAATTCTGGATTACTCAGCCAACTAATTTTGCTTCCTTCCGCTGCGCTAATCTCTTCTCTGGTGTTGACCCTCTTTCCCCATCATTACTGATGTCCAAATTATTAGGTTTTGGCTCATCTTGGGCCTTCAGTTGCCAGAGCTGTATAGTTTTTTATCTAAAATATTATTGACTGTTAATCAAATTGATTATTATGCACTGAAAGCAACTTCAGTTGCTTAGTAAGCTTGGGATATCTTAGTTTTAAGCTAACAACATGCTTTGACTTTTCACAGTCAATTATTTGGGGTTTTTGCCTTAATCAGGTGATGTATTGGTTTTTACTTTTATAGTCAATAAATATATTAGGAGCTAGTTATAACTTCAGCCGCATCAAATTGGAATCCTTGGATACTTCCAGCAATTAGTTAACTAATATAAATGATCATCCTTGTCTACTAGTTTCCAGTGATTTGTTTACCAATTTGTGGTCAGTGATTAGCCCCAACAAATCCTCTCATCCCATCTCGGTGTGATACTTATTTGAATTGACCCGTTTTGTGGAGCAATTACCAAGCAATCATACACAAGCACATAAATCAGATGATGAGCCATTCCGTTGGGAATGTTCATTTAATACCAAATATTGATCAATCATTAGAAGAATTACCCGGATAATATTTTGACAGGGTGAATTCTCTGAGCTGGTCCACTGGTCTAAAATCACTGAGCAACGGATGGATGATATGAAGATCGCCATTACTTGATAAATAATAATAAACTAATGAATAATACGCTAATGCTCCAACGAATACCAATCTACTTAACATATAAAAAGTAGACAACTTCTGATAAACAATTTCCTTTCCTCTCTTTTCCCTAAAAAGACCCTCCTCTTCCATTCTCTCACTCAACATTTAATGCTCAGTATTCGTTGCTGATTTCAGCTTACCAATTTGCAACTCTCTATTTACTACAATTTTGGTAGTTTATCCCATCATTGATGCTCTGGCAGAGTTCACTCTATTTGCTGAAATATTACCGCATCTATTGACTCTCTCCAAGTTGGTATAAATTACTTTCCAAATCTCAAGGCTCACTTTAACACTTAAAATATGGTCTGCCAAACATATGGCTTATCATTCAGCCATACCAAATTCTCGGCATTATCCCCTTGACTGAATGATAAGTTCCTTTATGGTTTATAAGACCGCAGGAACTTAGCGTGTACTTGGTTGATCCTTGACCACCCATGTGTTCCTTAATGGTGTAGGCATCAATCCCAATCTTCTCAATTATCTCAAACGGTCCAGTCCATATGTTAGCAAGCCTGTTCTTCATTATAAATCATTGTTGGTTATGGAACAAGACGTAATCTCTTATGACGAACTGTAAGAGTCCACCACATTACCTTTGGTCAGCTACGTATTATGAATTTTCTTAGCTCAACTAGCAGAATAAGCTTCAGTTTGAAGTTTTACCAGCGTGTCCATTAGGTAAGTAAGATAATGCTGTGGTTCTACTCCGCCAATATCCTCCACACAGGATTAAGCAATGCTGGCAAAGCTGGATGTTTTCCATAAATTAATTGGAAAGGACTCTTTCCTGTCGCTTAGTGGTATCTCATGTTATAAGCAAAGTTGGCAGTGGATAAAAGAGTCTTTTTCAGAGGGGCAATCTTTTACAAGCTTATGGAGAGTGTTCACCAGTGTTTTGTTAATCTGATCAACCAAACCATCAGATTCAGGGTGGTATGGTGTAGTTAAAGCCCCGCGGATTGCCATTAATTCAATCTTCTTGTGAAGGATATGCGATGTGAAATTTTTTCTGTTGTCTATGAGAATAAACTGCAGACAGCCATGTCACTGTATGACACAATCCATAATGAGCTTGGCGTGAGTGAAAGACCCTAGAGCGCTGATTGCTCTTGCTTCCACCCACCTTATTAAATGATCTATCACTACTAGTATATACTTAGAGTGATTTTTCACCAGTCAGCAGAGGCCCCACAACATCAAGGGAAACAGCGTGCTACACGAAATGGGGATCAACCAGCAGTTGTAGGTAGCTTTCTTGTGGAAAGATTTCACCACCTGTTACCTATGACTACAAGCAACTGTCTCAAGTTCGTCATAATGCATCCTATCCATTAAGTAGAATAATCGCAAAAAATCCAATGTTTTTCGCAACCCTACATGACCTACCACCTTTTGTGAATCCACAATAATTGATGACCTAGTGGAAGGTTTTGGGAGATTCAGCGGTAATATTTCAATTTTACAATATATCTCCCCATTGCGCAAGAAGGTATCCCGTTTAAGCCCATCTAGCTCTTTGATCACATGTGGCAGCTCATCTTGATATTTGCCATAGATAATAATATTGTGCATTATGTCTTCCAAATCCGCTGTAATGGCAGCCAGTTGGAATTTGTGAGAGACAGTCCACATTCTAATGTTTCGCTCCAGGCCCAAATACTATCTCAAAGTCATAACCTTGGAGCTTCAAGTCCCATTGTGCGAGCTGCCCTTTAGGTTTACAAGATTATGCATCCAACGCAAGGATGCATGATTAATTACACTTTTTAATCTCCCCCGTGGAGGTATACCTGGAACTATTATATGCATATACCACCGCTAAACACTCTCACTCAGTCACAGTGTAATTCTATTCATGGCAATTTAAGCTCCAGCTGCAATACATAATTGTTCTTTACACCGTCATTATCCTTCTGGGATAACACGCCCCTACTGCGGAAAGTGAAGTGTCCATTTGCACAAAAATTCCTTTTTTAAATTAGGTTATTGTAAAACTGGCACGCTAGCCAACGTGGTCCTAAAGTCATGAAAGCGTTTTTATCAACTTTCAGTCCAGTCAAAGGTGGCGTTATTCTTTAATAGCTCAAAGAGTGGATCCCCAATACAGCTGAAGTTAGGATTGAGATGCTGGTAGTAACTAACCCTTTTTAAAAACAACAGGATATTTTGCTTATTACATGGTTGATTCATATCTCATATTGCTTCCACATTTGCGAGCTTAGGTTCAAGCCCTTTTTAGTATACCAAAAACCCAAGATATTCCAATTGCTTTTTAAAAAGTGACATTTTTGAGGCTTGTTTTTTATGTTAGCATCAGAGAGTTGATGGATACTTGTTCCAGGTGGTCAAGATGATCCATGAACGTCCGTGAGAACACATTGATATTGTCTATAGGCTAAAATGCAGTAAAACTTCAGATCACCTAAGATGGTGTTCAAAGACCTTTAGAACGTAGCAGGAGCGTTTCTTAACCCTTGGGGCATATGCATAGGCTGAAACAACCCCTTAGAGGTGATCTGGCACTTTTACTTTATTCTGCTGCTAACTACGTAATCTGTCAGTACCCCAATACCAACTCCATGACAGGAAAATATTTAGCACCTCCCAGCTGATCCAAAGTGTTGTCAGTCCATGTAAGAGGATAAGAATCTTTCTTTGTGATGCTATTAAGCTTTTAGGAGTCAATAAATACCCATTTGGTGCTATCTTTCTTCTTAACAATTAGCACTGGTGATTTATAGGGATAAATTGACAGCCATGTCAGGATTTCACCGAATTTGCATATCTCCGAAAAATCTCCTTCCTCAATTCCCCTGACATCATCAGAAGGAGCGAGCAATCTATCACAATCTATCAAAGTTAATGATCAATCAGATCCCAATCAATTGATTGAAGATTTTGATCGTGCAGAGATTAATTCACTCTGATAGATTACAAACTGTAAAAAAGCCTATAAATATTTCCTCTTTTTGAAAATAAAAATTAGGTCGAGTTTAGCCTGTATTTTCTTATTTACTTCGTTGCATTTTTGGAGAATCCGCCCAGTGTAACTTTGAGATACAACCTGCCCCATTGGAAGTGTAATTCAAAACTTCCAGCGTGGTGCTCACTACAGGGGGCAATCTGAGTTACGCACCAGTGACCACATATATCACCATGGATTCTCAATTTTCGCCTGACGAGGCTCAAGATCAAGAGCAAGGCAATATTTTATGATGGGTTCCTTCAATTGTAGCTCAAATCCCAAGATTACCCTCCACGTTGGAATTTTGGGACAACTTGGAATTCTATAATCCTAACTTAAGTTTCTCCTCAGACTTTCAAATTCCACCTGAGGCCTTACAAAATATTATTAATCAATTACTTGAAGGGGCTCTAATCCCTGGAATCCATTCTACCTGATCTCAATCTAATGCAGTACCTTCTATATTGTGAGAAGTGCTGCAAACCTCTCAAATGCCAGGAATTGGCTCCAAACAATATTAAAACAACTCGTACATCCTACATTATACCACTTGCTACCTGTAGTTGGAATTCACCATCAAGGGATTCTTAATTTACTAAAAGGACTCCAATCCTTGAATAATTATAATTCTGAGTTTTTCAAGTTGGCCTCCAAGTTAAGCCAAGATAATTGTGATGCTATCATTAATAATTGAACTTCCCTCAAAAAAGTACAACAGCAGCTCATTAAGTTCAAACAGGGGATATCAAATTTTATAGATGTACAGTTTCCAAAAAAATTTCAAGAAATCCAGAAGGAATGGAGAGAGGGTGTTTCCCAACTCTCTGAGCGTAGTCAATCAATGGAGGTAGAATTTAGAACTCATCTTTTTCAATTGGAACAACTATACTTGGAATTCAGTTCTGGGTCAATGAAAAGGAGAAAAGCTCTGGAAATATGGGTCCTCCTGGGGTAGAAGGACCTCGTGGGCCACCTGGAGGTGTAGGGCCCCGTGGACCCCCAGGTGCAGATGGACCTCGTGGACCTCCATGCGCTGATGGTCACTCAGGATCTTATCAGCACATTAAATCTCTCATGAACATGATGATCCACTTATGTGAACAATTCTCTAAGGTGGCCAAAGAATGCAACCTAACCCCAGATGGGTACCAGTTGACCCCTTTTTGACTCTGCAGTCCTTGGTCAATGAATTAATCAATTGGGAAAGTGGGCCAAGGACACTGGTATCTTATTACATGCTTGCGATCAAAAGGGGAATTTCTCCAAGCAAAAATCAAGACTCTGGAACTCAAATACAATGCACAACAGGAACAGATTTTTGCGCTATCTTGCTGACTAGATGAAAAAGTAGGGCATACTGATCTGAATCGTCAGATTAATGAAATTCACACTGAAGCTGTTGGTCTGTACCCTCAATTTTCTTCTCAAGCTTCAGATTCTGCCTCTTATGTGTCTACTCAATCTGAACAACCTGGAGTGCATGTTTTGTCCACTAATGCTCCCATGAGTTGTAAGCCAGTATTCAAAGACAAATACTCCCCAGGGGAAGGCAGCATTATCTCCTTTCTCTATTCATATGAAAAGGCATTAAGTGAGTCCACAGATCACCAAAAGATGAATTACCTGCCTAATTGCCTTACCTAATTGGCTCAAGACATTATGGTTCCCCACTTAATGACCTGCTCTACTTGGGCTCAGCTTGAAAAAGCATTGATCAAAGAATTTGGAAGTGAGCAGACCCTATCTTTGCAAAAACAGGCCTTTATGGGTATACAACCCCACTGAAATGAAACTATTAAAGAATTTGCTCATTGGTTCTATCAGGAAGCTCAAACTCTCATAGCCTGTGGTCAGTTAAACTTGGACGATAAAATTATCACAGTTTTGTCAGCTTTTACTTCCAGAACTCAAATGCAAGTTTATCTGATCAGTGTCAAAAATAATTTCCGATGTAATTTGGATATTAAGGAGGCTTTATATGAGTTGACCCCTCAATTATCCAAAGTAATCCAGATTTATGAGTCTCCCAGACCTAGTCGGCCCAAAGTCTACGCCATGCCTGAGAACACTAGAGTGATTTAATGTAATTACTGTCATCGCTACTTCCATACTAAGGAGCATTTTAAAAAGGAAGCAGATGAGAAAAAGAAAAAAAGATAATATTAATAAGATCCTCCACCTTGATAATGATGTGAGTGCGCAAAAAGAGCAGTAAAGTTTGATCAAGTGTAATAAAGAAGAACATTCTTCTTATTCCTTGCCCTCCTTATTGGCCTTATCCTCTCAGTTTAGAAGTACCATTACCCGTATTGAATTCTGAGTGAATCAAGTCAATGCCAAGGCTATCATAGATACTGGATCCCCAGTGAATGATGTCTCATTTAAATTGGTCAAACGGATCAAATTAACCCCCAATATTTCTCAATATAGAGAATATGGCATCTCTGGACCTCAGAATACTCGGTCTATTGGAGCTTTTTCATCCCTTCCTCTGAAAATTGGGAAATTAACCTTTACTATCCCAGCTTTTGTACTCAAAAAGTTGAGTTATGACCTACTTTTGGGGACTCAATTTTTACAAGAATTTGATGGAACTATCAATTACCCTGACACATCGTTGTCTCTTTTGGAGTATCAAGTTTCCCTACTTTTATCTGATCATGCTTCCACTTGACATCGGTTATGTCTGCTAGAGGGGTCTAAAAGGTCTTATTCACTTCAGTATCAGGTTGAAGATCTTCATGTAAAATTACCTCCTACATCGTCTGATATTAATGAGGGATTGCCTAAATTTTCTCCTGAGAAATTAGAATTCTACCAAAATCACTTGTGATCATTAATACTTCCTTGCACTTTATGATTCCCAAGGGGCATTTGCTATAAGTCCATGGCACTGTCAATCCTTCTGCCAAAGAACTCTTGCCTTGTTTTGGAATATTGGATTATGCTTATTCAGGCTCTTTATCTGTCTTATTAGCGAACCTTACTGATGTGCCAAAACTAGTAGATTGAGAGCGCCCAATTGCTTATGTCAAGCTGTTACCCTTATCTTGTATCTATGATGTTAAACCCTTTGGGAGCTTACAAGACTTTGGATTGGAGAGTGATCAGGAAATCCTTACTGTGGGACCTGCTATCGGGAAACATCTCTCTAGGGAACAGGAGAAACAAGTGCACAATTATTGGATGAATATTATGACATTTTGCTAGGCATACTTACGATTTTGGGAAGATGAAAGGTGTAGTGCACACTGTTGAGACTGGTGATCACCTTCCTATCCGTGCGAAGCCCTATCATAAATCCAAAGTAGAAGAAGCCCAGGTTACTAAGTAGTTGAATCAATTGATAGAGGCTGGATTATTAAAACCCTTCAATAGTCCCTGGGCATCTCATTGTTGTTGGTTAAGAGAAAAATGGTTCTCAATGAGTTGTGATGGATTAACATCAATTGAATGCTATTACCTGACGGGACTGTTATCCCTTACCTAAGATTTATGATTCACTTAGATTGTTGGCTGGATCCACCTATTTTTTGGCCATGGACCTAGCTAGTGGATATAAGTAAATTGAACTGTCTCCAGAAGATTGTGCCAAGTGTGCCCTGATATCGAGTGAAGGGTTGTTTAAACCAACTCACATGCCTCAAGGCCTAAGCAATGCCCTCGCAACTTTCCAAAGGGCCATGGACAGTATGCTCTGGGATTTAAAGCATACTTGTGTTCTGGTATATCTTGACGACATTACCTTGTTTTCCAAAACCTTTACTGAGAATTTAAACCATTTAAAAGAAGTTTTCAGCCGATTTCAGGGTTCTTCCTTAAAGCTCAAGCCCTCCAAGTGCTCATTCTTTCAAAATGAAATGGACTTCTTAGGACATCAGGTTTCAGCTAAAGGGATTCAACCCCTTGAGGACAAAGTTTAAGCCATCCAACAGATGCCTCCTCCCTCTTCTTTACAGGATGTTTAAGTCTTTCTTGGTATGGTTGGGTATTACCGGCAATTTATTCCCAACTTTGTTGATATGGCTGAACCCTTATTTTATCTATTGCAAAAAGGAGTGTCTTTCTAGTGGGGATCAGCTCAAGAACAGTCTTTCAATTCTCTGCGTACCGCCTTGATGAAGGCACCTGTTCTAATTCACCCCCAGTATGATAAGCCTTTCTTTCTATATATAGATGCAAGCAATGTCACTATTGGGGCTATTTTATCTCAGTGTGATGAAGAAAATAAGGATCATCCTGTTGCTTACTATAGCAAAACTTTGTCAAAGGCTGAACGAAATTATAGTGTTACTGAGTGGGAATGTTTGGTGGTAATTTTGGCCATCAAACATCTTTGGCCCTTTTTATATGGTACCCAATTCACCATTATTACCGACCATTCCTCCTTACAATGGCTGCAGAATATGAAGGATCCTGATGGGAGTTTGGCCCATTGGGCTTTAAGATTGCAAAGTTACAATTTCTCCATTGTCCATCACTCAGGAGCTCAGCATCAAACTGCGGATGGGTTATAATGACTACCTATTCTGACCTTGGAACCAGAAAAAGAGGAAACTCTTGTATAATCTTATTGGATGACCGTAATTATGGGACTGAGAGATTGAAGAGAATCGAGCCTATCTAAAATCAATTACCTAAGATACTATGTTTCAAGATGGATCTTTGTATAAGAAGGTCAAGTCTAAGTGGTTGCCCTTCCTAAATCCCAACTTTAGGTTCCACGCTGTAATGGAAAGTCATGAACAAGTAGGCCACAGTGGGTTGAAGAAAAATCAAGAATGGTTGAAGACTAGATACTATTAGAAAAACATGACCAAGTTCATTTGGGAGACTCTTGACACATGTCTTACTTGCAAACGTCATGGAACTACCAACCCTACTTATCAACATTAAGTCATTTCCCCAACTAAGGCGTTTGAAGTAGTCAGCGTTGATGTTGTAGGGCCTTTTCCTCGAGGAGTGCATGGTCATCAGTATATCATTATGGTCATCGACCATTTGACCAAATGGGTTGAGGCCATTTTCATTGCTACCCCTTCAGCTAAGACTACATCCTTATTCCTATATCAGCATATTATTTCCCAAGATGGATGTCCAAAGGTCCTTATGTTAGATAATGGGACTAATTTCACCTCGCAGCTTATACAGGAGCTATCAAAATTATTTAACACTACTCAGCGATTTGTTGTCACATATAATCCATCCACAAATGGGGCCATTGAACGAGTTAATGGAGCCTTGGTCTTGATTTTAAGAAAAATGGCCTTGACTTATCTGACTCGGTGGAATTTTTATTTACTTAGTGCCTTGTTTGCTTATCAAATAAGCTATCACTGCATTATCAAGATATCCCCATTTAAGTATATATATATATGGGCGGAAACCTTCAGTCCCTTCTAGTGTTCAGAGTATCCTTGAAGAAAGCATCCCAGAAATAACTGATTTAGTTATGAGAAATTTGGCTGATGAGATTATCCATCTCCAGGCTCAAGCAATGAATTTAATTGAAACCACCACTCAAAGAGAGACTCTACGCAGCAATCAACATAAACCAGTATTACCTGAATATCAGATTGGAGATTATGTTATGTATTATCATTTTTAGCCAGGTGGACGGACTGAAAAGCTGGGAACTAATTGGTCTGGTCCCTATAGAGTTATATTTTGAAAAGGATTAAATTTATTTGATTGTTCATACTGATACTGGTATTGTGGTAAATCATATTTATCCTAGGTTTTTAAGAAGTCATCCTCCACTGCAATCGAATCTTGAGGGGGGAAGTGTCAGGATTTCACTGAATTCACATATCTCCAAAAAATCCCCTTCCTCAATTCCCCTAACATCATTGGAAGGAGTGAGCAATCTATCACAATCCATTAGAGTTAATGGTCAATCTGATCCTGATCAACTGATTGAAGATTCAATCGCGCAGAGATTAATTCATCTGATAGATTATGAACCATAAAAAAACCTATAAATATTTCCTCTTTTTGAAAATGTTAAATTTAGGTCGAGTTTAACCTGTATTTTCTTATTTGCTTCATTGCATTTTTGGAAAATCCGCCCAGTGTAACTTTGAGCTACAACATGCCCCATTGGAAGTGTAATTTAAAACTTCCAAAAGCCCTAAAGTCCCATGTTCAATCAATTTATCTACCGAGTCAGATACAACTTCTTCTGCAGCTTTTGAGCAATTGATAGGCTGTTACTGAATGGGAGGGTGATTTTTCAAGTTTACACAATGCACAACTCCACATGCACATCACAAATTATGGTCATTGGATGCAAAAAATCCTCAGTATATCTCAAAAAGGGCCATCACCATACATTTCTTTTCCTCCAACAGCCTAGTCAGAGCCTCACGCAGAACCACTTTCATTAGCTAAATGAGGTTTTTACAAAATAGGCCAAGGTCCTTTCAAGACCTCAAGTCATGAATAGGGTGAACTTCATCACTAGGTGTCTGGTGTAAATAAACCATTTGGTGCCTTTGAACCGTTATAGACTCCACCTGTAGGTTTTCTATCATTACCTTCACTTCCCCATGACCTGTTAACAGTAGTAAAGAAGCCACATGGGGTTTGAGCCGCAAATACTGGTAGGGCCATATTTTCCATTTACCCGTATAGACCTTCAAGGATGTCTATTTCAGGCTATGTCACTATTATGATCTGACTACCAGGAGGTATACTTAAAGAGTTTGCAGTCCATAGAAGAATACCGTTATACTTGTAAATCTGGTTAGGAAGAGCTCTGGTCCTCCATTTCATCTGCTGATATTAAACAGTAATCACGCCGTCGCTATACATGAGATTAATTTAACTAAAGCATACAGGGTCCTTTGAGACTCCGTTGGAGGTAAATAGATGGGGATCCGTTGTCCCAGCTTATAAAATGTGTCTTCCACTATATCAACCACCACCTCAAATTTCCGCATGATCATGTTCTCTAATCAACATGTCAAAATTTTAGACAAAACAACTGCTGGGGCGGATACACTGACTAAACAAAACCTCAGAGGCAACGCGCTGTAAGCGCCCTCCAACACATTGCTCTGTGCCCTGCGATCCCATAAACTTCTTGATGTTTAACATCATGCTTCAGTGGAAGCTTAGCCATGAGCTTGGTGTATACTATATTGTTTGGGGAGCCAGTATCTATAATCGCTCAGTTTGTGTATTTTTAGAAAAATATCACAGTATGTATATTCTGAATATATAAACCGTTGGTGTTTATTACGTGAACATCAAAGAGCTTTTTGTTATCAAGAATTGTTTTAATACCGGCGCCACATGAGGATACTCCTGAAAATTTTCTCTACTGGAATCGCAAATTTCTCACCTCCTATAGGGCGGTGACATCCATTGAAGTCTGACATGACCCCATGCCATTTTGCTTGAGGATTTTCCAGGTATACATTTTTTGTACATCTCTCTAAACTCTGAGTCTGTATTATTCTGTTCTCTTTCTTGGGTTGGGGATGAGATAATGTGGAGGG
>JAKSZP010014222.1:0-11619 GCA_022478985.1 Massospora cicadina | reverse complement strand
TTCTGGAGGTTTTGTTTAAAGGCACTATTACAATTACTGTTTTGGGCGAATGTTAATTTATATTTGAACTATTGACAAATAATATTTAACTATATATATAAAATGAATGTATGTATGTCTGTTTGCTTGTTTGCTTGTAAGTATGTATGTTCCGTATGCGTTCCTATACCATTCATCCAATTGTGATGAAACTTTGGTGAGTTGTTGCGTGCATGCCCGAAAAGGTTTGTGATTTTTAAAATTATTATTTTCATAGTAAAATAAAAAGTTTTATAGAAAAGAAGTGAAAACCCTATATATACTTCGATGGTATTCGTTATATTGTTACGGCTGAGCAGTTTGTATTAAGTTGATTTGACATTTTAATTTTTTTGTTAAGTGGTTAATGGTCATTTGGCTAATTAGCAAATTAATCTAAATCAACGCTTTGAATCAAAACCCAATTGATTTTACAAATACCTCCTCTAGCTTACTCAGCTCAGCTTTTAGCTCTAAACTTAAATTTTATAAAGGTTGGTTGTTCGAATCATAGCACAATTACTTAATCACTTTTATCATTTAACTATTTATATAGTTAAAACTGATATTGTAAATGCAAATAAAACCAAAAGAAAATGATAAGCCAATCTAGTACTAAAAAAATGATAAGCCAACATAGTTACAATTTTTTTAAAATTATTGTATATCTGCATTTACTTTAGTTTTACTTTGGATAATAAAATGGTAAGTTTAGCATTTTTGAGTAGTTTTTAATCGAGTTCAATTTAATTACTTATACCTTAGGATATATTAGCTTATATATATTATATATTTTAAATTTATTCGATGTGGGCCAACCTAGGGACAATACCGCACCGGATTAATGGGGGATCAGATTAATGGGAAAGGAGGATAAAACCCAGTAAACCTCCACATGCAGCGTATGATAGGCCAGGAGCTCCATGGACCCCGCCTTGCTATTTGCTATCTCAGTTTGGGTATTGGTACGCAACGTCAACTCAGTTATAATTGTCCCCTACCCAAAAGGATGTTAGTTTAAAAATTTATCATCCATTCATTTTTAAAAATAACTACTTTGTTTTGATTTTTCTTATTATGACTAAGATACCTGTTTAAGTTGTTTTCCCTAATTTATAAAATATCCATGCCAAGTTAGGTTGAATTTGGTTCAGTAGTTTAAAAGATGATATGTCACATATATACATATAATGTTTTTTAAATATAGAGATGTTTTGGTCAGCAGTTTGGTGGTATTTGATTGATCCAATAGGTCTAATTTTAATTGGCTGAGTGGTTAGTGCTTTTTGGTCAATTTGATAGATCCAATAATTTTAGATAAGTGGTTGGTGGTAAATTATTGATTTAATATTTAAATTGGGTTTAGCCAAGCGTTGGTGAATTTTAGCCGAATTGATAAAGCTTAATTTTATTTGGCTATTTTGAAATTTGGTTGTTTCTTACATTTAATTGGTTTTAGCCATGTGGTTGATGGATTTTGGTTGATCCAATAGGTTCTTTGGCTTTGTCAAGTAGTTTGATGGTATTAGAGTAATTCAATAAATTCATTTGGGTTTGGCTAAGTGATTGGTGGTTTTGATTATTTAATAGGTTCAACTGTATTGGGTAAGCGGTTGGCGATAAATCAATTTGATATGTTCAATGGTAATGAGTAAGCGATTTTGTTTTCTATAATATAGAACCTAAATTAACCCCTTGGGTGCAGATTTATTTGAAGAAATTCTTGCGTTTGGAAAGGATTTAATTTGCTGATGTGCGGAACAGTATATAAAAGCGGTAGATTTTGTGAGAATTTAAAGGGTGGTTAGCCTGGCAGGTAAAACTGCTTCTACCCTAGTGCAGGTTTCGAGTTCGAAACCTGTACTGGCTAAAAAATTCTCGGTGTGATATATTTGTCCCAAGGTCGACCCACCTCGAATAATTTTGTGTGAGAATTCATTTATTTGAGCAATATAATGTACATAGTAATTAGTAGTAGTATTATAAATCGAATCTAAATTCACAAAAGAAACAATATGACAAGAAATATTCAAGGAGACACAAAAAGAAAATTATTAATATTTTTCGAGAGTGTGATTTTTTCAAAGCAAGTGCTGACGCAACGCAGTCATCAAATGTACCCAAGGGGTTAATCAGTTCAAATCGGCTGATAAAGAAACTCGAGCAACGCCGTGTAATTCCGCTAGTTCCTTATAGTCCTAACTCAAAGCAAATGCAGCCTTAGTCTAAAGTTTCGTTCAAAGGCATTATGATTACTGTTTTTAGCGCGTGTCATCTATAATTAACACTTCCCAGATTAATCCGAGTTATTTCAGTTATGAAGAAATTTATAATAATAAAAATTAAAAAAATAAAAACCATAGTGTACTTAAAAAAATCAAAAAGTAAAAAAATCAAAAATCAAACAAAAAAAGGCACCCTGAGGGGAGGATACCCCAGTGGTAGAATAGGGACCTCTACCGCTGCCTCCCCGAGTTCGATCCCGGTAGTGAACTTTGGGTAGGGGACGATTATGACTGTTGGTTTTGCGCACCAATGCCCCGAACCGAGATAGCAAAAGCGGTCCATGGAGTTCCTGGCCTATCATACGCCGCGCATGGAGGTTTTCCGGGGTTTATCCTCCTTTCCCATTTTCTTCACTTCCCCTCATCGATGCGGTATCGTCCCCAGGTTGGCCCACCTCGAATAAAAATAGAATAAAATAGAAAAACAAAAAAGACACCCTAAAAAGTAAAAAAATCTTTGCTAAATAATTACTTTTGGTTTTTTTTAAACATGTAAGACTGCAAGAAAAGCAGATGCGTGGCGGCTCCCCCTTTTGGGTTGGGCACCACTAGTGCTAAAAAAAGACTGCAAGAAAAGCAAGGTGTGCACACTTACATACAATATATATGCAAAGTATATATATATATCTACAATGTATAAATTATAATACAATGTGTTGTACACATTATACAGCTGTACAACATCCTGTGTTGCTTTATATATATACTAGCAGTGAAGCTGCAGCTTTGCTTGCAGTAAAAACTATAAACTTTAAGTGCTAAAAATATTATAAACTTTAATTTAACTTTCAATATAATATTTCTTTATTGAGCTAGATATAATCTAGTTCTTATATACATTATTTGATTATTTAATTACTCTAAAGCTTATTCTTTATAAATAAATTCTACTAATATTTTTTATACTTTATATCTAAATTTATTATCTCTATACAAAGCTTATTTACTATAATTCCCAATTTTCAAATCTTTTTTAAAAGCTAAATAAAATCTCCCTGTAATATTTATATTTTTTACAGTAAAATTTTCCAACCTAAAAAACTTTCTTTACACTCATATCAAAGTTGTATATAATTAATTTAATAAGCCAATGCTTTTTATAATCAAAAAATCTAAATCTTTAACCCCTTTCTTCACCATTACATATAATTATATAATCATCTCATGGTATCAATCATACTTTAAATAGTTATGCTCTACATTTTATCAACACTCTTTTATTCTTACTAAAACTACTAAATAGCTTAGATAAATTAATAGTATACAGGTTCTTTCTTACTGATCCTCAAGTTTTTACTATCAATAAAATTATTTAAAAAAACTTTTTTCTTTCTGCTCAATCTCACTTTTAAGCAAATTTCAAAAAAACTAAATTAACTACTGCCATCTGGCCACATCCATTTCCCAAGTAATATCCTCAGATCCACTGCCTGACATTTCAATGTGGAGCCATGGTGATCCATCACCCAGTATTTTTTGCTCTGTGGGGAAGTGCATTTGGACAGGCTCAAATAATTGTCCCACTCTTCTGGCCAATTTATCTCTCCATGGGACTTAGCGCTCCACCTTGCATGCATAATTCAATCTGCCCCATCCTCTTGCTTGCACTTGATCCACCATCTAATTTTGCCTCCATGTCAACTTTGAGCATTTATTCTCTATGCTGATAAAGTAATAATTAAGCTTGCCACTGCTGCCTTTACCAATTTTCACCTTTAAGGGCTATTTTGATATTAGCTTCTAAATTTAGAAGGGTGCTGCAGTGGTGGTGTCAACTTCTTTAATCTATAAAACACCTCTGTTTCTACTACATGTACTCATCTCCCTTTTGATACCACCCTGGTGGTGTCATTTGCAACCCTCCCTTCAATCTCCCACTCCAAATTTTTATAATGCATTGATGTTAAGGATTTTGGCTTATGGCACTCAACCCAACCTCATCTTCACAGTTTTCTCTGGGGCAGAGCACCTTGCAGCCCCTTTCAATACTACCACTATCATCTCACATCACCCTGCCATTACCCAACAAATCTCCCTGCATGCTCATATCACTACAGCACCCAACCATTTCTTATGGATACAGGTCACCAATGTTTAACAGATTTATTCACTCTGTTTTTGGTTAAATCACTCTAAAAAGTCCTGCCTCCATGCCATTCCTTCTATTACTATTTCTGAACCCTTGTCAGCAGCATCCAAGTGGGGTATTTTGTTGCCACAACCCTGTAAGTTCAGGGGAATGTCCCCTTTGCATAGATTGGGCAATTTTCTCATTTCCAAACAAGAAGGGTCCAAGAAGGGTGAATTTACCCCTCATCACCCAGAGCAATCTTGCTCACATGGTAGATGAGTGCTGGGTAACAGCACTCCCTCTTAAGATTCCTCCATCGGTACCCACACTCACCTCAGCTAAACTTTTCCACTGAATTGAAGAAATCTGTGCCAAAATTACTGAATCAAAGTCAAAAGGTTCAAAATCAATGGGAATAAAGCCCAACAATCAGAAACCCAATATTCAGAAAAAGACCATGAGAGAATTATCAGCCAGAATTATGGATGACATTGTCCCTTCAAGTGAGATAATTGCCACTGCTAAATCCCATTCAAAACTGTCAGGGATTGTTGCTGATAATTTGAAAACTCTAGCTCAAGAATCAGAAATTGTGCATGATACCACTTATATGGCCAAACAAATGCCCCAGCAACCGGGTACAGGTAGGTTGGCCATCTTGAACCCATTTTCAAAAAATTGAGACCACCCCTATGTGGGATGGCCCTGGGGAATTCCTGTTGCTCATCAGGCCAAATGCCATTACCAACTGATATAAATGCAGTCAAGCATTAGACCAGGCGTTCACAGATGAACTGATAGCAACTCAGCTTGCCATTGAATCCTTTGATGTCAGTTCCAATTGAAATTATCTGCCCTATCCCCCAAAAATTTGCCAGATTAGGTCAAATTTGAGGGGCCTGATCCCTGCTTTGACCCATTATCAATTGAATACTATTTAATCAGTTGCATTGCACTGAGAAAATTGGTGGTCAATTTTCTTTATCTATATTTCCAATAAAACCCTTTACCCAATTCAAGTTCTT
Organism: Massospora cicadina; assembly: GCA_022478985.1. NCBI lineage: Eukaryota > Fungi > Entomophthoromycota > Entomophthoromycetes > Entomophthorales > Entomophthoraceae > Massospora > Massospora cicadina. The sequence continues at coordinate 6,220 of JAKSZP010014222.1, read as the reverse complement.
ATGCTTAATACTAAACCGCCTTTTCCGCCAGTGTTCCAACAACCCTCAGGGTTTATGGCCATGTTTATCTGGTATTTTTCCAGATGTCTATACACAATTATGGCTCATGGGTACTTAATGGTGGATCTCTTTACTAGTTCCATAACCGTCATATCAGCAGCAGTGCCACTGGAATTTGGGTTTGCTGTTTGGGTGCTTCAGCACTTAAACTAGCAGACTGGTCTAAAAATAACCTTTGGTTTGTCTGACATAATCAACCAACTATCATTCCTAACCATTTCTGCATTTTTCATTGATATTGGTGTAGTTATGGTCCTTTTTTTAGCTGAACAAGGTTGTAAAGAAACTTTACTCTAGTCATGATAGCCTAGTACCTCTCAAACTGTCTGAACCACATCCCATAGTTGCCATGGTCATTGTGCCCAAGTCAGTATGTTCTGGCATTCTGACTTTCAAAGGGTTTACTTCTGCTACTACCTAGTGGTTTTCCCTGATCCTAATACCATTTCTTCTGTATCAACGGATTCAACTACAGCTGCCAATAAAGAGAATCTTGCCTACTTTTTACTGCCCATGAAGATTAGTATTGGGTCCCACCACATCTCCTTTGAAGCTTTGGTGGATACTGGAGCTGCAGATAATTTTATGAATGTTGAGCTAGCCCAACAATTGGAGCTTGACCTGGACCTAGATTCTTTGGTGATGGTTGCTTCTTCAGCCTCCCATATCTCATATCTAGTTCATCAGCTGGTTACTTTCTCAGTACATCAGTTTAGCTTTTGCAATTAGTTCTCAGCAATGCCAAACTTGGTGTTTCCAGTTATCTTGGGGTCAGATGGTGGCGCCACAATATGTTAAGATTCATCTGGAGTCAAACATGTTTTCATTTGTTAATGATTAAATGGAGGGAAAATTCCTTAGTGTGTACCCTTAAGAAAACTCAAGGCTGAAGCTCCATCATTTCCCTCATTTCTTCTGCAGGCCTTCAATCTGATTTTCCTGAAGAATTGATGCACTATTGAAGTATCTTTGATTCCAAAAAGGCAGACTGTCTTTCCTCTCACACTAAATTTGACTTAGAATTCTGAACAATGGTACAGTTGGTGAACATCAACTGCCCCTTGTATCCACACACAGCAGAGAAGAAAGCTGCTCTTAACACCTGGTTAGACAATATGCTTAAGAAAGGTTGGTTGTTTAAAGAGATGTCACCAATTGCTATCCCATTGTTTTTGCCAAGAAGGCTGATGTTTCCCTCCATCCCTTCATGGATTATGAACACCTAAATAAAATTACAGTGAGCAATCCCTACCCTTTACCCCTGGAGCAAACTATAAGTCAAGTGATCACTAAGTCTTGTGTGTTCTCCAAGCTTGATCTCATTAATGCCTTCAACCAAATATGGGTAATGGAAGGTCAAGAATGGTTTACCACAATTCAAACAAAATGAGGTATATTTCAATTCCGCATAATGCCCTTTGGGTTATAGAATGCACCAGCCACATTTCAAAGAATGATTGATAATGTGCTGGGCAACCTCTGGTTTACATGTGCAGTTGCATATATTGATGACATCTTGGTTCATTTCTCAACTCCTGAACAACATGCAAAAGACTTGGAAGTGGTTGTGGCTGCCTTGCACAAGGTGGGCCTGTTTGTCAAGCCATCAAAATGCAAGTTTTTAGGGAGGAAGTTACCTTTCTCAGAAACCTAGTCCTAAAAGATGGTTATGCAATTTCTCCCAACAAGTTGGATGCCATTCACAAATGGCTGAATCTAACAACCCATAAACAATTAAGAAGTTTCTTAGGCACTATTATTTTTCTTAAAAAATTTTCCTCAGCCCTTTCCCAGTTAGCCACTCCACTTCACCCTCTTACTGGTAAAAATGTACCTTTTTGTTAAACATGTAAGTGCCAGCAGGCGTTCAAATTGATTAAAGAAGTGTTCTTATCTCCCCCCATCCTAAAACATGCGGACCCCTCCAAACCATATATCATCACATGTGATGCTTTATCAGTAGCAGTTGGGGAAGTTCTGCTCTAGGAGAATGATGGTTTAGAACATCTGGTCACCTACTTTTCCCGGAAATTCTCCTCTACTGAGCAATTATGGGCCATCTACAATAAGGAGTTGGCAGCCATAGCATGGGCATTGACTCATTGTTGGTACCTGTTACAGGGTGCCCATCATGAGTTAACTGTGCATATAAACTACCAAGCTCTTTTTTATTTCCACAAACCATAAAAATGAGCACATAGGCAGGCTTGTACCTATTGGGATTTATGCAGCAAAAATTTTAAATATAAATTCATGAAAGTTGCATTAAATGTGATCCTCAACTTCTTTAGCTGCAACCCAGTTCATTGCTCCCATGGACTTGGAGGAAGTGGACCTGGTTACCATGATTCCCACCACCCAATTTTTATCTATTGTACCACCCATGGTTGTATCAGTAGATTTAGCTTCTGATGCTCCACTTATTACATGAGTTTTGGAAGCTCAGATGACCTGTCCCGAAGGAGTGGTGTTAGTAGACCAAGTGTCCCTTCAAACTTACAGATATTTCCTATATTCTCTGGTGAAGGGTTTCATTTATTTTTGGTTGTGGGTTTGGGTTCCCCCTCTCTTCAGAGCTGAGGTATTTTGGGCACATCATGACCCTCCCACAATCAGCCATCCAGATAATAAGAAATGTACTGAGTTGATCAAATGTACTTTTAATTGGGCAGGTTTATCAAAGGAAGTACTATTCTGGATCGCCAATTGTGTTACTTACACATGGCCAAGTCAGATCAATCAGAAAGGGTCTTCTTCATCCTTTACAACAGGAAGAGGGTCCATGGACATCAGTGTCCATGGATTTTATTGTTAAAATTCCCTGTTCTGATGAATTTATGGTGGTGATGGTGCTGGTCAATTGGTTTACTAAATTTTTCATATGTATTCCATGCTCTTCCACAATTACATCAGAAGAAACCGCTCATCTCTTCATACGCCATATGTTCTCTATGTTTGGTCTCCTATAGGAGATCATCAGTGACTGTGGGCCAGTTTACAGCGCATTTCTGGAATGAGCTTTTATTTATCTTGAAAATCACCCACTGCTGTTCCACCGCATATCATCCCCAGTATGATGGACAAACTGAGCTGGTTACCCAGAATTTTGGAACAGTATTTGCACTGCTATGCGGCGGCCATACAGGATATCTGGGCCAATGACCTCCCCCTCACTCAATTTGCCTATAATAACAGAACTTATGCTTCTATGGGGTTTTCTCTCTATGAAGCAATGTTGGGGTATAATCCCTCATTTTTGGTCAGTCCCTGTCTGCGTCCAGAAGTCCCTGCTGCCACAGATCACGTTGAGCGCATTTGGTCTACCCAGTCCTTAGTGCGGGAGCATCTCACAAAGGCTATCAATGATTATAAGCGGTTTGCAGATCAAAAACGGCTTCCTGGCCATGATATAGCGGTGAGCTCATATGTTATGTTAGATATGCGCCATTTGCGGATGCAGGTACCTTCCCAGAAGTTTGCAAGCAAGTGTCTGGGTCCCCACCTGGTGGAGAAAGACTTGGGCAATGGAGCTTTCCAGTTAAAGCTGCCAACTCATTGGAAACAGCACCCCATCTTCCACATATCTCAATTGTCCTGTTCAAGGGGACCATTTTTGCTAATCCTGAGCCAATATTAATTGAAAATGTGGAAGAACCTGAGGTGGAAAACATCTTAGCATCCCATAAAAATTGGGGATTGATTCAGTACCTCATCACCTGGAAGGGTTATCCAGCCTATGAAAACAGTTAGGTCAAGGCATGTGATTGCGCAAATTTCATGGAACTGATTGAGGAGTTTTATGAGTCCCATCTGGATGCTCCTCATCCTTCCTCAAAAGTTGCAACCTTGGTTGCAATCAAGTCACTCAAGGAGCACAAAAATGTAGCCCTTACACAGTTTCCCAGTAGTGATGTCCCTCCTTTGGCAAAAGGAAAGGGTAATGTAAGTTCAGGGGAACATCCTCTTTGCATAGATTGGGCAATTTTACCATTTCTGAAAAAGAAGGGTCCAAGGAGGGTGGCTGTACCCCTCATCACCCAGAGTGATCTCACCCATGTGGTAGATGATTGCTGGGTAACAGCACTCCCTCTTGAGATTCCTCCCTTGGTACCTGTGCTAACCTCAGCCAAACTTGTCTGTCAAATTGAGGAAATCTGCACTGAGATTACCAAATCAAAGTTGAAATGTCCAAAATCAATGGGAATAAAGCTTGACAATTGGAAACCCAATATTTGGAAAAAGACCATATGAGAATTATTGGCCAGAATCGCAGATGACATTGAGCCTTCAAGTGAGAGGATTGCCATTGCTAAATCCCCTTCAAAGAACAGTCAGAGATTGTTACCAATAATTTGAAACCCCTAGCTCAAAAATCAGGAATTGTGCATGACATCACTCATCTGGCCAAACAAATGCCCCAGAAACCAGGCACAGGTGAGTTGACCATTCTGAACCCATTTTCAACCTATTGGGACCACCCTATGTGGGGTGGCCCTGGGGAATTCCCATTGCTTGTCAGGCCAAATGCCATTGCGCTAACCAACATAAACGCAGTCAAGCATTGGACCAGGCATTTACAAATGAACTGATAGTGACTTGGCCTGCTATTGAATCCTTTGATGTCAGTACAATTGAATTTATCTGCCCTATCCCCCAAAAATTTGCCAGATTAGGTCAAATTTGAGGGACCTGATCCCTGCTTTGACCCATTACCAATTGAATACTATTTAATCAGTTGCATTTCACTGAGAAAATTGTTGGTCAATTTTCTTTATCTATCTTTGCAATAAAAACCCTTTACCCAATTTAAGTTCTTATGCTTAATACTAACTACCTTTTTGCCAGTGTTCCAACAACCCTTGGGGTTTATGGTCATGTTCAGCTGGTATTTTTCTAGGTTTCTATACATGATTATGGCTCATGGGTACTTAATGGTGGATCTCTTTACTAGTTCCATAACCGTCATACCAGCATCAGTGCCACTGGCATTTGGATTTTCTGTTTGGGTGCTTCAGCACTTAAACTGGCAGGTCAGTCTAAAAATAACTTGCTGTTTTCTGACACTCCCCCTGTTGGGATTTTTGCCCATATTCCCAGCCTGCTAGATTATCTGGTATTTCTAGGGGAAAAATTTCCTAAAGTGAAGTGAATTGGAAATCAGTTGACCCAAATTTTGAAGGAACTACATTTGGGGGATTTAGGATATTTGTCTGGTCATATCCATTGGGGATTGATCTGGATGAATACCTAATATCTCATCAGGTGGAGCGGCTGACGAAATAAGGGCATCTGATAGTGATTAACTATCAGGTGTACCGATTAGGATCAGTCAGGTTTCATCACCAATTTGATTGGGAATGTTTAATGAGTTGTGAGGCGAGTGATGCCACCTGCAACTAGCAAATCAATCAGTTGGTGAAGTGACCTGCCATAATGGGTAAAAAGTCCCATTACCTAAGCAGGTCGCTAGCCAATTATGGTTGACTCATTTGGATTAAGAGGAAAAAGTTAGAGACACATTTCTGAATCTTTCCGTTTGAGGTCTCAAGGATGTCCAACGTCAGAATCCTAGCTAGGATGGGGAAGACCATCGCTGCTGAGATGAGGAAGGGTGATTTGATGGCAATGGTTGCCATTTCATTAAAGAGGTGTCAACTGAGGGTTAGATGGCCAAATCCCCTATAAATTCCCTAGGATTCACTCTAATAAAATATAGACATTAATATAGACATTAAGATAGACGTTAATATAGTTAAAAACACATACATTACTACTTTAGAACATTATTAGTTTTATTGTAGATTTGGTAATAGTTAGACTATCAGTATCTAGCGTGAGGATTCCATATCAAGGATATTATTGCAGAAGGCAATAATTGGTAGACTCTCAGAGAAGAGTAGAGATCTGAGCGGGGATCTAGAGATGAAGGGAGCCACAGCTAAGGGATTGCTGGCGACTGTTTGTTGGGCCAAAGGAGACTGCCATCAGAGGATCTTAATGAAGATTGAGTGGACAGGATTACAGGGAATGAATCCCTACAAGTACAATATCAAGTATTAATTGGAAATACTGGCCAAAGCATTGGGCCTGAAAAATAATTCTAACTCAACTATGGATAATAGTCATTGTACTATTATTAAATTATATATATATATTCTTA
>JAKSZP010014221.1:0-11664 GCA_022478985.1 Massospora cicadina | reverse complement strand
ATTTCCCTCCACTTGAATAAACAATGTGAATTGATGCATTGCCTAAAGTCAGCAGTAGGGTTATTGGTTAGGTTGGCATCTTGACACCTTGCTGGATTTTTTTGAGATTTTAGCATGTACTATATTGATAATGTGCTCTTTAGCGGGGTCTTTGGGCATGTGTGTACCTTTTAAAGTCTTCTCTATATTCTTGAATGGCCCTTCCAGATGTGTTCAAGCTTACATGTCCTGATGAATCCATGATTGTCATAGTAGAGCACCCACTCCCTTTCATTGAGAAATGACAAAGGATGGCGACTCCAGTTTTCATGCCATATAAATTTAACCTTCTGGGCAATAATGTTAGAGTAAGTCTCACATTTGGAGCTGGATCAACATTTGGGTGAGGTTCTCTAAGCATTAGCTGAGGGTCATTATCTGGTTTCCACCAGATGCGCTCGCTGGTGCTAATGCTTAGAAACCCAATAAGGGGGCTGACTGCATGGGGATAGGGTCAGCTGAGAGGACAGGGGCGGCTCTAGGCGCAAAGTTGGATGAGACTTTGATCATTAGAATAAATTGAACTTATATAGAAAATAAAATAGAATTATATCCTATTGGAAAAAGTACTTTATTAAACTAACATGCATTGCTTTTTATAGAATGTGTTGGGACACAGTGCCTCAAGGATTGTTGTGGCCCCATCCATGTAGGATCTCACCTGGTCTTCTGGATTGACCATCATTTTGAACCTTACTTGGATCTTGCTGCCCTTGTGACCAGATCAGTGGAAACCCCTCTTCACATGACTCAGGGAATGGGGATGTAGAGATTTCCCAAATTTGGAGAAATTTATGTAATACCCCAAATTTGGTATACCTGCTAATAAGTAGATCCAAACCCATTCTTGAACTTATCGAGTCAGTTGAGATTTGTGCCCCTTGAATGGTGGTATTGACCCTTCCCCTGGACAAGGCTTTCACCTAACCCAGGGAGAATCAAAACAGTCATTCCTTCTCCACAAATGCGGGATTATAAAAAATGGAGGCAGTACAGATTATCACTTATACATGAATTGAAATAGCAAAATTCTTATGCATGAGTGGTATGAGATATCATACTCAAATTATGGAAGGCAGGAGGAGGTTCCAACTGGAAGGTCTAACAGGCGCCAAATTTTATAGAATGTCAACTAGATTTCCATTGACCCGCTCTACTGTACCACTAGTTTTGGGGTGATAGGCGTCAACAGGACCTCGCTGACCCTAATCAATTCATTAATCTTGGTGATCACCTGGGAATTGAAGTTAGTGCCGTTGTCCATCAAAAGGAATTTAGGACAACCATGTTTATAAATAATTTCACTAAAATGAATTTCAGCTTTAATTATTGCCCCAGGTTTCTGATTGGTTTAGCTTTGACCAATTATATAGGGTTGTAGATAGCTACCTCAATGCATTTATATTGGCCTCTGCTGGTGGTTAGCGGTCCCATGATATCAATTGACACAGTGTGGAAAGCAAAGTTTGGTTTAGCCCTTTCATATGATGTGCTCTATGGTATGGTGCTTCCACTTGGCACTCCTTTCTTCAGCTGATGGCCTTATGTTTATTATAATGCATATATTTCCAATGCTAGTGTTGTTTCAGTTGGTTGCGTGTCTTCTTTAACCCTCCTTGACCTGTGGCTTGGTTGGCTATAAGGATCAGATCCATACACTCAGTTGATTGTGGTATATTGTATTAGCAATTTTTTTTGTTAGTTTGAAGCATTTACCGCCCTTAGTGTCTGTGTTCTCCATCAGTTGGTCCAGTGCACGTTGTACTTCTTTTGGTTTTTTATGGTATTGTTGGCCCATCATCTTGTTATAAAGGGTATCCACCAGATTGGAAGTCAACGCTGTTGTAATTGTTTTGGAAAATCACCAATTTATGTTTTACTTAATATATAGTTAATTTAATACTTAGATAAAGGGGTTGATTAAGATATATTTCCCCTAAGGGCCACATTTTATATAAAGTTTTGAAGTTATAATAAATAGCTGTCAGAAGGGGGTGGAAGGCGAGTTGGTAAGGGCGTACAGCTACCAACCTGAAGGTTGTGGGTTTGTCTCCAACCCTTCGCACATCAATCAGGGTGCCAGCCAAAGGAAGCTATTGGCGGTTAGTAGGTCTAATAACACGAAAACCTTACTCATGACGTAACCAGAAAAATTTGAGTCCTGATCTGGAGGTGGAAAAACTTCCTTTGATGGAGTTGACCCTGTTCAAGTTTCATTTCATTTAATTTCTTTCTTTCAGTAATGCCTGTCCCCTGGTTGGCTTGCCTCAGTTAAATATAAATAATTAGCTGTCAGAAATCTTGGTCTTTCACATCAGATTATTAATAAATAATATAGAAGATTGAATTCTCAATCTCTACTGGCGCAACTTTTCACCTAATATTTTGATTCCCTTATCCCACAGCCCTGGTTTTTATAACACCCATCATTTATTATTTACTATTAATTATTTTGCCTGCGCTAGCATAAAACTTGACATTATCTAGGAGTAAATATACTCTCCTCAGCTTTTCCAGCAGAGTCTTAAAACTAATAAGCCGACCACTGTTACTATGAATATTATCCAAAAGTCACTTCCTTAGTGGCTCTCTGAAATTCCCCGTTATGTGATTGCCCCAAAATTCCTTAGTAGTGTTCCTTACTCATTAATTTCACATATGGAAATGAGGGAAGATTGGCGCATATCAGAAGAAAAATGCCAATGTGAGAGGATCTTTTTTTACATTAGCTGGGGGTAAAGCCTAGTACTAGAAGAAGGTTTTGCCTTGCAAATCCCCAAGTTTTCTGTCACTAGTTAATATTATGATGTGCTTATTCTTTCAAGTTTTTAATAGAGCTTGTTTGCAAAAAGGTTTTCTTAAAGATATTATCTTCATACTTTTTGACACAGGTGAGGCCTCAGAGGCATCAGAAGATCATTTATTGACAGCTGGAATGAAAATAGTAAAAACAGACAGGTGAAGTTGCTGGCAACTTACCATTTGCGGATTGCATTGACCAACCCTCTTTTTAGACGTTGGCAGCTCAAAAAATTTGCTAGTCAGACAGGATAACGTCACCCCAATTTTTTGAAGATTGATAGTCAAAGAGAGTCAGTATATGAATACAACAATGCCGCTGCCAAAAATTATGAATATTGACCCCCTTTTGTACCTTTGTGGCTCTTAAACAACATGCAATCAGCCAATAACAACGAAATGACACAACTGAATTACTACAATGCAGGCAATCAAACTTTTTGATCAAATAATGAAAAATCAGAAAACAACTAGTTTCAATAGTTGCTAGGAAACCTGATGTGAGGTGAATCAAAGTAGCTCCATTTATTGAACCTGAAGCAGACCAGAATATTACCAAATCAAGGGGTAAAAAAGTAATAACATGAGGCGGAACTACAGTTCATAACCCAGAAGTGGGTACTGAACAAAGGGCTTGTCAAATTCCAAGGACCACTCGATTAGTTAATTAAATCCTGCACAGATAATCGGGCTGAAATTTGGCTGAGGGATCCTTGATTTGGCCAGTTACTTACAGTTATAGAACTGTTTAAAAGCAATAGGCATATGAAAATGGCTCCAACCTTTCTGGTTGATTTTGGGTTTAATTTTCCTCTTGTAATCAGGAACTTCAGTTGAGGCAGGCAAATTGGCAGCTGGGGATACTGAGATCCCAGCTTGCTGACACTCTCCATAAGTGACTTTAGAAACAAATGAAATGAAGATAAAATAAAATAGCTTTTATTTAAGACTAGATTATTTGACAATGGACATTAGGCCAGGTGCTGGTATTTATACCTCTAGGGCATCTCCTGGCCACATCCAGCACAAAATTTAAACAGCTATTTTGCCACTCAGCTCGGCCTATGACTGAAACCTTTTCTTAGGTTCATTGGTAGCAAAATACTCTTGAAATTGGGAGGATTTCAGGTACAAAAATTGTGATAAAAGCGTGCAAAGTTGTCCTAAGATCTTCAGGATTTCAGTTTTTTCATACTGCTGACAAAACACACCTTTTGTGAAATTTTGGTCTCAATTGAAGAAAAATACACACCCTAATTGGGATGTCAGCAGGCCTCTTCCTTGATAGCACTAAGTAACCCCTTTTGGGCGGTCCACATAAGTGCTATCATGCCAATTACACATATCAACATACAAATTTCGCCCTTAAGTAGAAAATTGATAACGTTGTTTGTTCGTTTAATTGTCCATGGGACTTTTAAATGTAACTTCAGGTCATCCCCAAATTATTTTGTATACAAATGAATTGATTGTGTTTTGATAATTGTGACTAGTTGTTGAGGGTTTGGGCAGAGATAATTGGCCCAACTGTGTGTGTGTTTGGCCTGAGCTGCCAATAGAATAATTAATTAAATTGACATTGAGTTGATCAAACCGGCCAAGTAATTGCAGAGAAGGTTAATTTAAATGTGCGGGGATATTTGGCATGAGCTTTAGTAATATAATTAAATCCACATAGCAATAATCGGCCCCAGCTATGTTATTGTACTAGGTTTTAATTAGATTATTAGTTCAAGCATTATGTGGGAAAATCGGCCCAATCTGTAGGTTGTCAAAGGGTTTATTTTTGAGTCAATCACAGAATTTGACGGGGCTCCTGGACATCCTGGCTCTGGGATAATCACCCTGAGATGGATCCCACAGATACAGAAATTAAGAAAAATGGATGCTGCTATTAAGTCATGAGTCAGATGCGGGCTCACTAGGTGATCATATAGGCCCCCAATATCGCTACCCTTTTCCCAATTTATTTTCCATTTACATTCATTTATATCTTAAATTTCTAAAAAAATTAAAAAAATACTTTGAAATTACTTTATCATAAAAAACCTCTCTACAGAATCTCAGGTCATCTTTTCTGTTTTAATTAATCAGTAAAGTGATTTAATTGTCAGTAACCAGCCTAGTATTAGTGGCTGAGCAGAATACAGTAACCAGTATGAGATTTTCTCTAAAAGAACAAGACTCTCGTTTTCATAATACTTTGGATCTGAGCTTCCAAGGGAGAGGTTGAATAGGATTCTGTTGTGTCCTAAGGGCCAACGTAAAAGAGAACATCTCAGAGAGTGTCCACAAGGGTTTCACCATGGGCGTGAACAGATTCAATAAGAAAACAATGCTAGATTGGGTAGCATCAGTAAAGTATTTCCACAGTGAGGATGATTATGTCCCATTATAAGGTTGCCTAGTGACCAATATGAGTGGAACAGACCTCAAGCAGCAAGTTGGGCTCACAAGTTAAGTGATCTAGGGGCTGAAGAGCTGAATCCCATGATGATATCTATGTATGTACACTTTGGATAGTAAGGGTCAGTGATGTTTAAAAATTATATGCTGAGCTTGTCAGCCTGGCCTAGATAGGACTTTAACTCCTTTGTAAAGTAGGGGGCTAGTCCTTTTTAATTCTTTGAGGGGTAATAGCAACATTAAACCCTTCTAGTTTTGGAATGTTTTCAGAAGAATCCAGTGAGTTGTACTGTTTAAGCTGTTGTATGTAGGATTTCAATACCACTTCAGCTGCTTGGTCAGTATGTTTCTATTGGCATGAATGAGTGGTATTTACTAGTATGTTTTCAGCAACAATGGTTTACATAATTAAGAGCGTCATGGCGTTGTAGTTTGTCTATGGATATTTTGGGATCTGGAGGAAGTAGAATATACTATTTCTACTCTGACCATTCTTTATCCTGTTCTTTGGTATACGCCACTCCCACATGATGCACCTTGGGTTTGGGCCCTTTAGCGTTGCACTGACTAGCATAATGCCCTTCACGCCACATTAATGTCACGTGATGTGGCAGATTTAAGATCTTCCAGGCCTAATGGCAGTCATGCAGTTCTCTTTGGTGTTCTGCTAAGGTGTTTACTTTGGATCTTTCAATTATTGCAATACTCTTGTTGGGTGCGGCAAAGTTTTAGTGCAGTGGCGAAAATAGTTTTCTATCTGCAATATATTATAAACATTGTTTAAAATAGGTCATATGACCATTATAATTCTTTGTACAGTTTCAAGCGTTTTATGGGGGATCTTTGCGCTTTAGTTATTCAAGACTTTTGCATCATATAGCACCTGAGACTTGAGGTAAAAGCAATCAGAAAAATCTATAATTTGTTTATTTATTGAAGGAAATAATGAGGAAGGCGATCTTCCAAGTCATCATCATCTCCGCCCCACCAAAGTTCTTATGATAATGCTCCTTGCATTCTGGCAAGACAGCCCAGTCTCACTGATCTTGGGTATAGCGAATTTTGCAGATTGCTACATCAGGGCTCTGTCAGTGTGCCAGGCCAAACAGTACTAGGATTGCTGGCCCTTGCTGTTTCGCCTTCATAGATGTGCGAAACCACTACAAATCCACATCCAATCCATTAACCCAGCAGACCAAAAACTTTGCCTTAGCGCCATTGGCTCCTTTTGGGAGTGCACTGGTGGTCCTTAGCCCCCATCCTGGGCGATCCAACCCTTTTCTCCTTCTCCCTCATGACCAATCGCCAGCCCCTCTTGAGTGTGCACTGGCAAGACCATCCCTCATACTGAGGGGCCATGGCTCCCATGCTACACCAACTCTTGGCTGACGGCCATCAGCCATTATTGTTGGTGATCAGTTAGCCAGATTCCCATTGGGGGTTTATTTTAGGGCTGAAGTATGGGAGTTGGCAGTGTCAGCCACTTTAGTCATTTCACCCCACACCTGCCTTGGGCATTTCCAGTCCCATTTTTACCAACCTAACTGCTTTCATTGCTAACAATAAATAAAGATGGGCGAAAGAGAGATCTTTATTATGAAGGAACTACAACTATTTATACTAGGCTACTTCGCCTATCAAACCCATCAGCATCCACTTCTAGAACCTTGACTAATCTCCTTCCTTCTGCTTAGCCTCATCTACTCACAATACGTTCTTCCCAAACGCCAAATATAAAGTTGATGCATCCTCAGCATCAGACACCAGTCCTTGTTATATAAATTACTATCATAAAAAACCAAATGTCCTCAGCATTCAGTCACCAGTAACTCTAGAACCTATATCAGTGGAATGGACATTGCTCACTAATCTTGGAACTCTTCAGCCTAAATCTGGTAAACTGATCATCCTTGAAATAAGTCGCCAGTCAATCCTAAACCAGATATTTGATTGAATCATCCTTGGCATCAGTCACCAGGAATCTAAAATTTCAACATTGAATTGTCATTCTTCCATTATTAATCATATTCATATTTTGACATCCTAAGCCTTAATCACTGGTTTTGAATCACTATAAATTTATTTAATATAATTAATTGATCATCCTTGGCCTTAGTTGCTGGTGATTGAAACGCTAATAATTTCTGTTAAAGATTGGCCTTCCAAATCCAGATATGGTGAATTACAAAATAGCTTGACTCAACTAAATGGGGAGCACAAATTGGCACATTTATTAATTATTATCTAAAATAGGTAATTGATCATTCCACCAGGACTGACCAATATTGACCCTAATCTCAGAAACTATAGGAAGAATCCATCTGGGTAATTTACTGATATTGGCATCACCAGCTCCTGGCTATCAGGGTCCAACGATTCCAATAATGTTGACAGTTACCCTTGTCACTTGCACCATCAATGCTTACCTCAAATAGCGATAGTACGGTGTGTATAATCCCCTTCTAAAAATTTGGCAAGTTGCTGGGGTTAACACTATACCCACCGCGTCATTTGTTGCTCTATTAAGTCTTTTTGGAGCGTTTAATGTCATTGAAATATAGCACAGTATGTTGATGAGGATAGCGTGATAGGTAAAAGCTTTCAGAAGAGGGCAAAATGACCATGCAACAAGAAGCAACATCCCAAGTTATCTCCAGTATGTTTCCACATAGTTTTTGAGTTAAATCACACACTAAATTAACCTAGATCATCAAATGAAGGAGTCCCTGAGAGCTAAGTAAGTTTGAGTAAAGAACTATGGCGGATATTGGCGAAATAAGAAGCGGCAGACTTGGTGGAATAAGATATGAAATGGGCGCTGGTATTACATCCAACAGAAGGGTCAGACTATAACCTCAAACTAAGGCTGGACATCACTATAAGGTTTAATCACAGTTTTACAATTAAAAAGTCCTTTGGCCCAGTGGAAGACTTAGGCAGGATATACTCAAAACTTTATTTAAAGTAGCTTAATGTTTGATAAAAGTAAAATTCTTTCACAGCTTTAATACTAATATAAAGGGGGAGTTTTGCAATAGATTAAATTTATTAAAAACTGATTCAGGATGAAAAGTTTTTGCTTTTTAATGGGAATACATTTCCCAAAATCAACCAAATTTGGTTACCTCATACTTGGTAATTTCCAGATTTTCAAGCTTATTTTCTCCTAGATTTTACCCGTTTTTTAACCATTAGCTTCAGGACTGACTGGCAAAGCGGAACCCATTTTCAGTTAATAACCTTAACGAGATCACTAGTGTCTCTCAAGGGTTCTGGCATTACTTCAAGTGGCTTCAGTTGCTTAGCTTTGGAAGGGCGGTCTACCCGGGGAAAATTTCACTAAATGTGACATAACCCTCCACAATTGAATTGATTCCACTCTGCGTGAAGAAACATCGGTCAAGGCAAAGTTCTTTTGGGGGTTGGGAAGCTTTATGGCAGCTAAAGAGGCTTGAGGTGCAGGGCCTATGGCGTTGAGGTGTTCTTTCATGAAAGTCACAGATCAGCTCATGAGCGTTTAAGCAGTCTATGTGAGACGCCCAGCTGTTCTCAGTTTTGTCATAGCCTTTCCAGGACACCAAATACTGGAGGAGACGTCAGGATAGATGGGAGGTGAGGATGGCATCAATTTCATATTGGGGCTCAACATCTACAATCACAGGCTTAGGGTCAGAAGGCATAAGATCATCATAGGGTGTTAGAAGTCATTTGTAGATGATTTTAAACACTTTTATGGAAAGGGGTAGGTCAACCTATAAAGCTGATAGGCCGACCTTCCTGATGATCTAACTTTTTAGAGGTCTGTGTACTCTTTAAACTTGAAGGATTGTGGCTCTCTTCAGCTCTCCTGTTAACTGCACAAGTTTCTGATATGTGCGTTGTATGAATTGTTAATAAATTGAATAGTGTAATAATTCAAAGACTATTACCCTAGTTAAATTTCTTATGGCCAAGCTTAATATTGGGTCCAACGATAAACTGGTGCTTGTCCTTCTAATTTTTGGAGGTGCTTATGGAATGGTAGTGAAATTCTCCCTCTTCCTTATGGTAGAACTTAAGCTAGTATCAGGTTCAGAGGATCTTCAATTCTCTCTTGACGCAGAGTCCGCGGAAATAAGAATAAATTAGACGTTAGATCTTTTATCCTTCAAAATCTAGTGTAAGTCCGTGGGAGCATCCCATCTGATTAGACTGGGCGGTGTTCCCATTTCCCAATAAAAAGAGTCCAAAGAGGGCGGCTGTCCCTCTCATCACACAGGGTAATCACGCCCATGTGGTAGACAAGCACTGGGTAACAGCTCTTCCTCTGAATATTCCTCCCCCAGTCCCTGCGCTTGCCTCAGCTTAATTTGTATGGCCAATTGAGTGATTTGTTCCAAAATAGTTGGAAGTCGCCACCCCTCATGAGCTGAAAGGATCTTATAAAGTCAATGGTGCTTATCCCTTGAAATCAAAGTCTAAATGCTTAAACCCTTGTTAACAAAGACTGACATGATTGCACATTCAGTAGATATGAAATCAAGTGCTGAATCCTTGGCGAAACTCTCCAATGGTATTGTGACATTGGGAAATGTTGTCAGTTAAAAACATTTTCCAAAATTTATGGGGCAAAGACTGACGAGCGTGTACCTCTTAATTAGATTGTGTCCAGTGATGAACCCTTGATCAAAATTGCTAATGGCATTGAGCCATTGAGCAATGATGTTGCCAATTTGGAACTCCCCAAAAAACATCATGGACAAAGCCTGATGGGCATGTACCTCCATCATCAAATGTTGATGATAGCTTAAAACCCTCACATCAAAAATCATATTGTTGTTTGATGCTTCTCACTTGGCCAAACGGATGCCAAAGCAACTGGGCATGGGCAGGTTGGGTAACCTGAACCTGTTTCCAACAAGTTGGGACCGCCCCCATGTCGGGTGGCCTTGGGGGAATCCCATTGCCCATCAGGTGAGGCGTCATTGTGCTAATTGTCAAAAATGCAGTGAAACTGAGAGTCAGGCGTTTAAGGTCAAACTGACAGTGACTCAGCCCAATGCTAATTCCTTCAAAGTTGGTTCAAATTGAAATCGTTTCCCCCCTCCTCCTAAAGTTCGCAAGGTTAGGTCAAATCTTGAGGGCTCCAATCCCATGCTTTTATAAACTATTAACCAAATTGACCACTATCTAAACAGCCATAACTCACTGAGGTGATTGGCAGTTGATTTTCTTAACTTCACATTTTATTGTAATTCTCCCCAATTAACCATTTTTTATATTTTATATCAAATATTTCCTTGCCAAGCTCACTATGGCACTAACCCTGTGTTTTATCAAGCCCTACAGTGGCTGGGCAATACCAGTCATGATAGTAGCATTATCTCCCTCCGTAGCTAACTGGGCTTATCATGTAAGAAACTTCTTGGAGCCCAACCCAATTATCAAAGCCATCCGCCACCAGGATATTGGAATCCTATGGACTCATCTATCTCCACTTCACACAAGAATTCACCCCTCACCTCTGTTTTTGTACCAAAACCTCCCATGGAGTATCTTGAAGTAGCTAGTCCAATCTTCAACTCCCTTCAGCAAGGCCCACTGAGTTTGGAGTTGCTACAGACTGGTTCATTTCCAAGTTCCTTTTTACGTTTGCAACACACAGGCGTTCACTTATTGCACATCTTCCCGTGAAATATAAAGTCATCTGAGTGGCAATGCCTATGGGTTTTCTGTCTTGCCTTTTGGGTGCTTTTGCATCCCAACTGGCAGGCCAATCTAAAAACTATATGCCGTTTCCCTGACATATATTCTCAAGAGTAAAATATAGACTAGTTGTATGACATGCTCTTTATTAAAGTATTGAGCTTTTTTATCTGTTTTATCTAATAAAATTCAGGGGGATTTATAAGGGAATTCAGCGCCCAACTCTTCAGTTGGCGCCCCAAAATGAAAATGGCAGCCACCGCAATGAAATAACCCTCCAGGGTCACTTCCAACAATGATCTTCCTCATCAGTTACTTGGATTCTGCCACCCAACCATAAATGCGATCTTTTCTGGGTTGATTAATGAAACTCATCCCAATGCCTTTGCTCAACCTCAGCGTGTCATAATTAATAGGTTAAAACCTGATTAGGTGTTGGGATTTTTGCCCATATTCCCAGCCTGCTAGATTACCTGGTGTTGCTAGGGGAAAATTCCCTAAGGTGAAGCAAATTAGAATACTGTTGGCCCGAGTTTTAGAGGAACTACATTTGGGGGAACTTGGGATATTCACCTGGTTGTATCCGTTGGGGATTGATCTGGATGAATACCTAAGGTCTCATCAGGTGGAGTGGCCGACGAAATAGGGGCATCTGATAGTGATTAACTATCAGGTGTAATGATTGGCATTGGTCAGGTTTCATCACCAACTGATTGGGAATGAATAGTGAGTTGT
>JAKSZP010014220.1:0-11703 GCA_022478985.1 Massospora cicadina | reverse complement strand
AAACAAACAAAACCCCCCCCCCCCCCCCCCCCCGCGCGCGCGCGCGCGCGCGCGCGCGCGCGCGCGCGCGCGCGCGCGCGCCGCCGCGCGCGCGCGCGCCGCGCGCGCGCGCGCGCGCGCGCGCGCGCGCGCGCGCGCGCGCGCGCGCGCGCGCGCGCGCGCGCGCGCGCGCGCGCGCGCGCGCCGCGCGCGCGCGCGCGCGCGCGCGCGCGCGCGCGCGCGCGCGCGCGCGCGCGCGCGCGCGCGCGCGCGCGCGCGCGCGCGCGCGCGCGCGCGCGCGCGCGCGCGCGCGCGCGCGCGCGCGCGCGCGCGCGCGCGCGCGCGCGCGCGCGCGCGCGCGCGCGCGCGCGCGCGCGCGCGCGCGCGCGCGCGCGCGCGCGGCGCGCGCGCGCGCGCGCGCGCGCGCGCGCGCGCGCGCGCGCGCGCGCGCGCGCGCGCGCGCGCGCGCGCGCGCGCGCGCGCGCGCGCGCGCGCGCGCGCGCGCGCGCGCGCGCGCGCGCGCGCGCGCGCGCGCGCGCGCGCGCGCGCGCGCGCGCGCGCGCGCGCGCGCGCGCGCGCGCGCGCGCGCGCGCGCGCGCGCGCGCGCGCGCGCGCGCGCGCGCGCGCGCGCGCGCGCGCGCGCGCGCGCGCGCGCGCGCGCGCGCGCGCGCGCGCGCGCGCGCGCGCGCGCGCGCGCGCGCGCGCGCGCGCGCGCGCGCGCGCGCGCGCGCGCGCGCGCGCGCGCGCGCGCGCGCGCGCGCGCGCGCGCGCGCGCGCGCGCGCGCGCGCGCGCGCGCGCGCGCGCGCGCGCGCGCGCGCGCGCGCGCGCGCGCGCGCGCGCGCGCGCGCGCGCGCGCGCGCGCGCGCGCGCGCGCGCGCGCGCGCGCGCGCGCGCGCGCGCGCGCGCGCGCGCGCGCGCGCGCGCGCGCGCGCGCGCGCGCGCGCGCGCGCGCGCGCGCGCGCGCGCGCGCGCGCGCGCGCGCGCGCGCGCGCGCGCGCGCGCGCGCGCGCGCGCGCGCGCGCGCGCGCGCGCGCGCGCGCGCGCGCGCGCGCGCGCGCGCGCGCGCGCTGCTGCTGCGCGCGCGCGCGCGCGCGCGCGCGCGCGCGCGCGCGCGCGCGCGCGCGCGCGCGCGCGCGCGCGCGCGCGCGCGCGCGCGCGCGCGCGTGCTGCTGCTGCTGCTGCTGCTGCTGCTGCTGCTGCTGCTGCTGCTGCTGCTGCTGCTGCTGCTGCTGCTGCTGCTGCTGCTGCTGCTGCTGCTGCTGCTGCTGCTGCTGCTGCGAGCGCGCGCGCGCGCGCGCGCGCGCGCGCGCGCGCGCGCGCGCTGCGCGCGCGCGCGCGCGCGCGCGCGCGCGCGCGCGCCGCCGCCGCCGCGCGCCGCCGCCGCGCGCGCGCCGCCGCCGCGCGCGCGCGCGCGCGCCGCGCGCGCGCCGCCACGCGCGCGCGCGCGCGCGCGCGCGCGCGCGCGCGCGCGCGCGCGCGCGCGCGCGCGCGCGCGCGCGCGCGCGCGCGCGCGCGCGCGCGCGCGCGCGCGCGCGCGCGCGCGCGCGCGCGCGCGCGCGCGCGCGCGCGCGCGGCGCCAGCCGCGCGCGCGCGCGCGCGCGCGCGCGCTGCCGCCGCGCGCGCTGCTGGGCGCGCGCGCGCGCGCGCGCGCGCGCGCGCGCGCGCGCGCGCGCGCGCGCGCGCGCGCGCGCACACACACACACGCGCTGCGCGCGCGCGCGCGCGCGCGCACACGCGCGCGCGCGCGCGCGCGCGCGCGCGCGCGCGCGCGCGCGCGCGCGCGCGCGCGCGCGCGCGCGCGCGCGCGCGCGCGCGCGCGCGCGCGCGCGCGCGCGCGCGCGCGCGCGCGCGCGCGCGCGCGCGCGCGCGCGCGCGCGCGCGCGCGCGCGCGCGCGCGCGCGCGCGCGCGCGCGCGCGCGCGCGCGCGCGCGCGCGCGCGCGCGCGCGCGCGCGCGCGCGCGCGCGCGCGCGCGCGCGCGCGCGCGCGCGCGCGCGCGCGCGCGCACACCGGCGCGCGCTCCCCGGGCGATGAGTTTTCGACTCTGAGGGTGGTCAAATGTGGTTTCAAAACCCTCAACAAGTTTGTTTGAGCTGAGAGATGGAGTATCAGTAAGTCTGTTGAAGGCACCTAGCTGTCCGTTTCATCTGAGAGTGCCTTTTAATGGAGACCCTAGGGTCGAGGGTAGACTCCATCCACTTGGAGTTTGCATCCCTGAGCTACATTCCAAAATTCTGGTTGCATAGGGAAGCCAAGGCTGTTATCACATTCTTCCGCCATGGGTCTTCTAGGGCCATCAGGGGTGGGTGCTGTGACCTGGGGCCCTTTTGAGGCTATTATGACCCCTCTGGTCCTTTGGGTCCCTTATGCTCCCCAGGGCCTTCTTCCTCCTAGGCCCTCAGGACCTTCACTCCTGGAGGAGGTCCGACGAGGCCACGCTCCTATCAGTGCATTACTCTGTGCTCCATACCAGATCCTCAACTCTGGAGGAGGCACTGATTCTAAGTTGCCCCCCAAGAATTTGACGTTCTAATGCAGCTGGTCCCTAAGATAGCCAGAGATCCTACTACCTAACACCAATTTAAACTCAGACCTCGTTGACCAACTGTCAGTTATCAATAATGGCCTAATGGTTTTTATGGACAAAGGAGGAGGCTGCATTGTAGAAATTGATGATGTGAGAGTGTAAGGTACTGGGGAGCCCCAGTTGTCGGGAGACTTTTGATGGTGCAAACCCAACTAGTTGAGTAAGTGATAAATAACTGGGTGAACAAAGTTGCAAAGGTAGAGTTCTGGACCCAGTGTGAGTTCGCTGTCAGCAGCTAGGCTGAGTCATAGAGGTCCTGCATGGCAGAGGGAATGGAAGAGGCACAGAAATGGTTGAAGTGGGCACCCACGGAGTAGATGCCATTTATTAATTGTTGGACAACATTTTAAGGTTCTCATACTGAAATTGGTACTAACTTCCATCAATATAGGCAGGGAGAACTGAGAGATGTGGCCCATAATTTAACTCTCAGGCTGCAAGGGTGGCACTTCATATTGCAAGGTAATAACCCATTGAAAAACGTTTCTTGACTGACCAGCGGCTTAGTCTTCAGGGCTGCTAGTATTTTCCATTGTGATAGACATTTTTCACTTGGGACAGCTCACAGCCCTTGTAGTGAGCACCACGTTTATTGGCGTTATAGTTCTTTATACTGTTGCTGAGGTCCAAAGGTGGGCTCAAATCTGAAAATTCACAAAAGAGGTCAAAAAGAAAATGAAAGAATGGACAGAATACCAAATATTTTATTAGACTAAAATATGTCAATATTTATAGGGTGCATAGGGACATGGTACCTCAAGGATCTTCATGGCCCCATCTGTTCAGGACTTTTCATGGCCTTCTAGATTGACCACCTTTTTTGGCACCCTCATTGTATTTTGCCACCTCCATGACTGGATTGGTGGAAACTCTGCCTCACGTGACTCAGGAATTGGGGATGAGACTCCTGAAGTTATCTCCATTGATCCTCAACTGCAGGCAGATTCCTGACTGAGATTGGGATTTACAGTAAGATAAGGCTTCGTTTGAATAGGATCAAGAGTCAATTCACTGAGACTCAATTTTAAAACGGGAAATTTGTTTGTTTTTTTCATCTTGAATCCTGACAAGATCATTTTAAGTAAGCTTTTTATTGGTTTTACTGACTAACTACTATCTATATCCATTTATTATTAAAATTTAACAAAAGTTTATTTCAGTATGATAATCTGAGATCTGAACTATTCATTGTTATATTTTTAAGGTAAGCTTTTTATAATTTACTTGTTTTTCACTAGATTTTTGTTTTCAGTATGAGCATTTGTAATCATCTGAAATAATTGCAAACATTTTTAAGGTGAGTTTTGCTTCTTATTTGGTAATATTTTTGTTTTTTTATTATGATGTCAGCATAAACTATTGTAATTGTCTGTGTTTACTAATATCATCAGGGTAAGTTAACTTTATATGATCTAATAAAAAGTAGTAATTTGTTGATTTTGATTTCACCGTAAGCTGTTACATTCTTAAAACATTTGCTAATATCATTTTCAAAGAAAGTTTGATCTCTTCTACTTGATCTACTGTAACAATTTAATACATTTATTTCTTATTCTGAGAAGTGATAGACTGGTGGCAAATTAAGTTATGCTTGGTTTTCTCCAGGTTTTAATGTTCTAAGTAAACTAGTCAGTACCAATAATTATAAACTTTAGAAATATTACCTTTATTCTATTATAAATATGTTTAAGTGTTTGCTTTTTTAATGATTGGCTTATCCTGATACCTATTTATATGATTTCTACTATAATTCACCTAAATCAAATAGCCTTGACTAATTATACTTTAATTTGTACCAAGGCACTTGTACTTATTGGTTATGCTCAGTTTAATTAAGTTTGTGAGCTTACTCATATTATATAGTTTATCTTTGGAATTATTCTATTATTTCTTCAGCCACAAGGGCAACAGCAAAGCTGTTAGTCTGAGTGGCACAAATGATAGGCTTTATGGTATTATACCATACTTTTTTTAGTAGTAGATGGTCCCAACCCAAGGGGGATTCATCAATGTCAGTATTATACCATACTATCATAGATATTTTAAACATTAGTAAATTGCTCAGAGTCATATTTTTATAGTAATATGTTAGCTCACAGGCCATGAGGGCAACAGCAAAGCTGTTAGTCCATTTGGCACAAATGATATTTTTTTAAGGTAAATGGGGCTCAGAGCATAATGGTGGCACAGATACCAGAAAGGGGTCACCAGCATAGCTGGTGGCCAAATGGAGGCTGTGCCAGTGTGAACTTTTTCCTGCTCCCACTCTAATGCAGGCTTTGTTCAATACAGGTTCAAAACCAGCAATGGCTAGAAAATCTCGACATGTTTATTTGTCTTAAGGTCAACCCACCTCAAATACTTTTAGATTGAAAAAATAAGTAAAAAACACAAATTAACAAAAAAAAGTTTCACTAAAAGTAGATAAAAATAGAAAAAAATTATAAAATCTTGCTTTTCTAAAGAAAAAATAATAATAAAGTTGAAAGATATAAATTAAAAACACATTAAAGTAAAAAACAGAAATCTAGCCAACACCCTACTCCACCAGCAACTTCATGTGGCGATGGAGCCCCTTGTTGAGGGCACCCTATCCTAAATTTTCCTCATGATTTTGAGGAGGATGCTAGATATAAAATTGAGGAGCTCGCTTTTGGTGTGGGCCATGCTTGCATTGATGTGGCAAAATTTCCCTTTTAACCCTGCTTACCCCAAAACCTGCCAGCACATCAAGTCTTTCACTTGTGTGCCAGCTCTCATTACTTTTGCTGAGCATCAACTTGCTCAATATATTGAGGTGATGGACACCGCTGGCCTCATAAATGAAGAAAACCCACAACTATACCTCCTAATGCCCCATGTTGCTAATGCTCTCACCCCAATGCTGTTTGCCATAGTCTTCCATCTAAAGTGGGCACCAGACAAAAGTTTCCCCAAAGCTTCCTCACCTTCTGATATGGCTTCCTAGGCTGTTAGCTGAGGTGCCATATTAGGAAAGGGTTTTTTATTTATTTTATTTTTTTATTTATTTTATTTTTTATTTTTTTATTATATATTAATCCCTTTATCTGGCCCATTTGCAAATAAAGATGTATGGTGGTTCCATCTTTTGGTTTGGGCACTGCTAGTGCTAAAAAAACACAAATCTACCAAGAAAGTTGCACTAAAAAATAAAAATAATTTTTTTGCCAAATAATTACTCTAAAATTTTTCATGTACAACTGCAAAAAAAGCAATGCGTACACATGGCACCCCAGAGAAGCGATGCTATCTCTTGTTGCCAGCGGGAACGCCACTTATGGGAAGGGGGAGGGAACGTGTGTAGGGGACGTAGCCACTATTGAGCACGTGTGGAGGAAGGGGTCTGATTTGATGAACCAGACTGGGAACCAGGAGGAGACCAGCTGTCAGCGGCGACGTGGTGGGAGATATCCAAACATCCACGCTTGAAAGTGATCCACCAATGAGACCGGAATCTGTGGACAGCTTCAGGGAGGGTGGGGATGGATCCAGCGATGGCATCCAAGACAATCGTGTGGATAGTCCACATGGCGATTGCAACCACCAGAGCACGAAGGGAGGGTGGGGAGGGGGAGGCCATTGATGAAGCAAACATATCTCTTGACAGACTGAAGGGATGTGTTTGATCCTGGCCTAGCAGACGTTGGACTTCGCGCCATATTACTTTAGAGGTGGGGCACTTCTCCAGGCGGTGAAACAGCGTTCCATACTGGCCACACACGACACAGGATGAGTGTAAAGCATTAGAGCGCTCAGCTGTATGATACACCCGCCTCAGGCAGCGCCACACATGGGAGCGGACTTGAGGCTGCAACAGAGGATGGTGTGCATATTTCCAGATAGTCTTTTGGGTCTCAGTGGAATAAGGGATGTCCATCATGTCCAGGTAGTCCACCCTGGATAGGACTTGGGGTCGAATGGGGATCACGCCATCATGGATGGGTAGCCCCTGTACCTCTTGTGTGAACTGAGGAGAGGGGCGGCCTCTTCAGGTTGTATGTCCACTAATACGAATTCTCCACTCCATGCTTCGCATGGAGAGTAGGATTCGTTTGTAGTGGGTTTTGGTCCCGTGAGGACCTGGGGCTGATGTGTGTGATGCGAGTTATTTCATCAGGGAGTGGGGGTTTGATGGATTGTTGAGGCCCAAGGCTCAGGAGAAGTTGGAGCGGGCCGCGCGGGACCAGTGTTGGGATGGGAGTGTAGGAGCAGTGACGGCTGCAATCCAGGTGCCCAGGATCTTGGCGGCATGGGCTTTGAAGTCAAGTAGGCCCATGCCACCATGATGATGAGGGCCAAACATGACCTCTAGCCATACTGGTGGAGGGCGGCCTGACCAAAGCCAACCTTGTAGCAAAGCATACAGGGATTTGAAGAAGCTTGGGGAGAAGGGGATGGCGTGGGCTCCAAACCAGACTTTGGATAGGAGCATAGAGTTGGCAAGAACAACCCTGCCAGTGAGGGTAGTAGGGTGGGCTCTGAGAGAGGCGATTCGCTTCGTCACGTTGTCCAGTATATGGCACTCCATTACTGCTGACGCGTATCCACCTGCCTCCACCCACACGCCCAGATGGCGTACTGGTCCTATGGTAGGTCGTGGCACAAAGGGGAGCACCAGTGGAGTAGTGTGTTTTGAGTTAGTAAGGCGTGGACGTGGGCAAGCAGATGGGCCAGGTTGGGAACTACTTGCTGGGGCCCAGCAGTTCTGAAACCGACCAAGAAGGATGATTTCAGTTTTGGAGGCGTTCAGTGCCGCGTTGCTTACCTGGGAATATTCCTGGATGAGGGCTTCAAGCGCGCATGCATCTTTGTTATTAGACACCCCCACCACGCAATCATCTGCAAATGCCATCATCTTGACTGGGGTTTGGCCTGGCACATGGACCCCAGTGAGTTGGGCATTCACATTTCGCAGTAGTGGGTCAAGGCTGAAGTTGTATAAGAGTGGGCTCAGGGGGTCCCCTTGTCGCAGGCCCCTTTGAGGATGGACTACTTCCGTTAGGAAACTTGGGCTGTGCACTGCCATTGTTGCAGATTCCGTGAGCAGCATCACCCAGTTAATGAAGCGGGGAGGTAGGCGGAATTGTTGGAGGCAGGCCTAAGGTATTCCCAGTTTACTCTATCATAGGCCTTTTGTTGGTCCAAGAATACAAGTGCCCCAGAGGCTGTGGACTGACACACATTAGCCACAGAGTGCACGTTATCCCAAATTGACCTTCTGGGGATGAAACCAAATTGTTCTGGGGAGATGGTGGCAGATGCTACAGTCCCTAAACGGTTAGCCATGATTTTTTTTAAAATTTTGGTGTCTGTGTTTGTTAGAGAAATGGGGCGCCAGTTGGCTAAGTCTAGCTTATCCCCTTTCTTGAAGAGTGTGACCGTAAAGGCCTCATGTCCTCCTGGTAGGAGGTGCATTTCCAACAGGCTTTGGTTGAGTGAGGCTAGCAGCAATGGGGATATATATTTAAAATATTTTTTGTAGAACTCATATGGAATGCCATCTGGGCCTGGGCATTTTTGGTTTGGTGCACCGCGAATGGTAGTCCATAATTCGTTCGGAGTAATTAAATTCATTACCTCCGGGTATCAGAAAATGGTGCGGATATGAGCTCTGTCAAGAAATTCTGCCATTTTGGCCATCTGAATTGGTTCGGCTCAGTATAACTCAGAGTAATATCTTTGCATTTTGATTACCACTTCAGCTGGTGTGTCCACAATAGAATTATCCGATCTTTACACCTATGTGCAGGCCATGCTCTGGCGTGGTGCAAAAAATTTTTTGAAGAAGTATGCGGTGCACTTGTCACCTTTAGTGATGCATGTGGCCCTGTATTGGACACAAACCTGATGTTTGTGTTGCCTTTCAAGTGCGTTGAGGTGGGTGGCTGCCTCCGCCCACTTCTGGCCCCATGCAGGGCTATATCCTGAGGCTGGAATGTTGGACTCCAAGTGGGCCAATTCCGCCAGTGCACGCAATATAACCGCCGATGTGGCTCGTGAGCATCTGGATGAGAGATGGCAATAGTGGTGGATGGTGTCTTCTTTGAAAGTTGCCCATGTGGAAATGGGGTCCGCGCAAAATGGTGCAACAAACGATTTTGCCAAAGTTGCCTCTTCCACCCATGTGGAAAATCCTGGCGACGTGAGCTCTGGGGGGCGGATTTTGCACCAATGTGGGGCCTTTGCAACTGTGATGGGTAAGTGGTATGTTATCAAGACCAGTCAGTGGTCGGAGAATTCCATTTTCATTGTTTTGAAGTGGGAGATGTGGGGTTGGAATTTCGCTGGCACTAGAATAAGGTCAATGCAGGTCATGGACCTTAATTTGCCGTTGTGGACGTGGGGATGCATCATGTTTTCGAGCAGTGGGGCATGTCATGGCAGCGCATCCAATAACCCAAGGGTGGCTTTTAGAACGCGTAGTTCTATGTGACCCTGTGGGGCATGGGGTGAGGGTGGCCACCGGTCCATTGGTGAGGTTAGCCAACAGTTCATGTTGCCAATTAGGAAAGAATTGGGGGGTAGCGGGAGGAAATTTGACCAACGAGAAAAATTCCTGACGCTCTTGTGCACCGTTTGGGGCGTAAATGTTGATGATTGTGTGTGCAACATCAGCCCATGAGAAGGTGACAATGAGCACTCAGCCATTTAGGAATGTTTCTGAAGATATAAATTTGAAAAAATTGTTTTTCTGAGTTAGCACCCCACAGTGCTTTGACCAAAAGGATAGGGATGGTAGGAGCATTGTTTTCCAAGCTTCCTCAGAACCTCGTGGACAGTGGGACTCCTGGATGGCCAGGATATCCACGGGTAAATTGTTTTGTAAAGACTCAGTTTCCTTGGGGCCGGGGAGGCCTTGAGTCCAGCGATATTCAGCATCCCTAGAGTGAAGGTTTCCCCCATCGCACCTTAGGTGCAAGGGGAGCCCAGGGGCCCACCACCTCTTCCAGGTCCCCACGGGCTTTCACAGCAGCACGGGTATTAGCAGCAATGCTATTGGGGTTTTTATTAATTTTTGTGGAAAGAGTCGCGTTGGCTTTGGCCTTCACTTTTTGTTTTCCTGATGTCAGACGAATTTTTTGCGGTGCGGATAAGTTTGGTGCACCGTCGAGTGGGGCAAAAAAATTAATTTTTGGTTGGGATAGGTCCAAGTCAGTTTTGACTGGGGCTTGGGTGCAGCGATTGGGTGAGATCGAATCTCCCATCAGATCCTTGGATTGAGTGGCCCATTCAGCATGGGCCTCCCAATCTGATTGGGTGATGGATTCCTGAGTTGCTTCTGCCATGAAGGTCTCCATGTCCTCCTGGCGTTGTGAGTGTGGGATGGTGGTGGTGGCCTTGGCCGCTTCCTTGGTCGTGGTCCTATGGGCCTGCTTGGCCTTCTTCCACTCCTGCAGGGAGATGGGCTTTACCAATAGGTAGCAGCCTTGTGCTCCCCACAGGAAAGCCTCCTTGGTGCTTGCGGTTGGTTCAGAGTGCGCCTCTCCGCTGGCCATGGCCGCTGAGGGGTGCTCTTGGAATGTGACGCCCTCTTTGATGGGGCATGCATGCGCCTTATGGCTGAACGCATCACAGTGGGTGCAAATGGGGGGTGCGCTGTCCACGGTTACCCGGAATGGGTGGGTGGTGTGCCCTGCAATATCAATAAAGGTGGAGTGCGGGATCTGGGTTAGGACCTTCATGATCTCCTCAGTTGGGGTCAGAACTGCAATGGCTTTGCTGGTGCACAGGTGTGGCATCAGTGTGAAACGTTGCATTTCAAAAGATTGTATTTTGCTGTATATGGCAAGACCATCTTTCAGGTGTTGCTCCAAAATGTCACGTTTTACCGTAGTAGGCAAAAAGTCAAACGTGATGAAAATTTGGTTTGATTTTGTCCATCTGGTGCATTTAGTTTCGATGACCTGTTGCCCTTTGGGGAGGTTGACCACTATGCGCACCGCTGCAGCCTCATCTGCTGCTATTTTGTTTTCAAAACTTAGGTCCAGCCAACTGCGCGACATGGAGTGAGGTGCCATGTACACCGCAGTCAGGAAAATTTTGTGTACATCTTCATAAAATTTTTCCCATAGGGCCATTTTTTGGATGTCCAGATACACACGGACTCCAAATTCCACCGATGAAAGTGGCTGGGAATGTGGTGTGTTGATGTACTGGTTGCATCATGCTTGCCACGCGAGTATCTCTGGGGAAATTGTGACCGCCAGTTTTTTTAGATTTTTTTCTATTCCGCCAGATTCTCCAGGGCGTTTTTGAACGTTAGAGGCCACGGGCCTTCCGCCTGCTCCTCTTGCCTTGCTTGCCCAACTGCTCCCAGACATGGGCGCAGACTAATCCCCTCTATGAGATTATCAAACTAGATTTAGTCTTGAATTGAATGGGCTGCAAAAGTGTTTGCAACGAGAAAGAAAAGTTCCAGTAGATGAACTTTGAGTAGGGGAAATTATGACTGTGTTGGTATTGCACACCAATGCCCCAAACCAAGATAGCAAATAGCAAGGCAGTCCATGGTTTTCCTGCTCCTATCATAAACTGTGCATGGAGGCTTTCCAGGTTTTATCCTCCTTTCCCATTTCTTTAAATCCTCTTAATTGGTGCAGTATTGTCATCAGATTGGCCCACCACCAATAAAATCAAAAAATAAAAAAATAAAGTATACACATTAAATATATATATATGTTGTATACATACTATATATATTGAATTATATATCTAGTTCAATTTATTTGAGGTACGCCAACCAGGGGATGGTAAATTATATATCTAGTATTATATATAGTATAAAATATTATATACAATATTATATAAAATCATGTTATTTAATATATATAATTATTTATTAATATATGTAATATATTATAAATATTACATATAAATCTATATATTATACATATATTATAAATATTATAAATATTATATTATATATATCTACATACTTTATATGATTGTAATTATGATTTTATATAAGTGAGCAAGCCTTGCTTTTTTCAGTAGTGCATGATACATTTTTCAAAGTAATTATTTGGCAAAGAAATTATTTTTTTATTTATATGAAACTTTTTTTTGTTAATTTGTGTTTTTTACTTTATATTTTTTACTTTGTATTTTTTTTAATTT